>APFE030880690.1:35347-69920 GCA_000404065.3 Pinus taeda
ACTTCAGGTAAATAGGGTATTTATTTACCTTATTCATCCTAATTCCATATATATAATATTAAACATTAAGGAGAAAGATTGTGATATATTATTATCTTTAAGAATGTTAATAAATAAACTATTAGTTTATTTTAGTTTTTACCTGGTTTTAGTTATTTCCGCAAATAAAATAGTAAATATTGGGAATATTAACAACATTGAGAATAATAATAATTTATCAGGGTCCTTGGGTCAAAATTAGATGTTATTCGATTTTAGCTGTTGGAATCTCTGCTCGAGCTATTTAGCGCGCTAGACTAGATTTGTCTCTTCAGCGTGTCCTAACGATGAACCACACTAGTTGGTTCGAAACGCGTCGGCAAAGGTCTTTCTCTATGTGATTTACGCCGAAATTCTTCTTATAACCTATGATGGATCACAGAAGCCTCAATTATACAATTGATTCCCTGCACGGAAATGCCATCACATCTAAAGTTCACCATTTTGAACGAGCACGCTTGTAGGTCTCGAAGTTGAAGACAGACCTAGCCTTTTTAAAGAGATGCAGAGATTCCGTGGTGATCCCGGTTTTCGCCCAGATCAGCCATCGCCTCCACACTTCATCGAACCATGGAGTGTTCGTGAAAGCCAGTCTAGCGCTTTTGAGGTCTAAGATTAATAGGGTTAGGAGAGACCTCTGTCGTCTCTCTCTTGTTCTTCTGAGTCTGCACCTGGAACTTTCGAACTTGATCTCTCCCTCGTTGTGGGCCAGAATTGATGCATGCTCTGTTAAAATCATTGCGTTTGGAAGAGATCAGGGGGCAAAAGCAGGCCTCAAAGTTTCAGATGTTAGCTCAGAAATCTACTAGGGATGAGTCGTTAGATGATGGTTCCCTGAGCCGTATTTCTGTCTCCCAGAAATCGGCCCTTCGTTCTTGGGTTTCGTCCATCAGTGCTTTCTCTTCACCCTTGGCAGGTCAACAAGCCTTGGGTAATTGTTGCGGGGCTCCCGGGCCGCATTCAGGATTGCCGGAACGCATTGGCAGGTCTACTCCATCGGTGGTTGATTCAACAGATGTCTCCTGGAGTTCTGAAATGGTTGATTCGTCTGTTACTCCGGAGTAGCCTAGAAATCGGCAGTCAAGCCGGTCCAATCTGCCTCGTCAAGCTTCGATGACGGTGGACGGGGAGGTTCCGGGTGTTTCGTGGCCCTCGAGTGCTCCCTCTCGGTTTCTGATCGGAGATGAGGCGGCTATCTGGAAGGGAAAGGTTTCCTCTCCCTCTTGCGAACTGGGTCTGTCTAGGGTTTATGCATCACCTCTGTTTTGCTTCGGCTCTGATACCCGGTGTACTGATCCTGGTCTGCAGTCGCGCGAGAAGGATGGAGCGGTAGTCGAAGGTGAGGGTGTTGATGAAGTTTCTGACCGGATTGGGTGTTCATTCCAGCCCTCATCTGAAATGATGTGTATCTAGAGAAGGATAGCTCTTATTTGGTTTGTTTGTCATTAGAGAGTCTTAGACTCCTAGGAAGGTTGGATTTGTCCGCAAATATAACTCATTCCGCGTGACAAGATGCTTCCAAGGAGTGTTCCAAGGGCGGGTGGCAGTCCTCCAGTAAAGCGTTGGATAGCGTGGAGGGTGGCGTGGTAAGTAAGTCTTCGAGCGACGGTTGTCGAACTGATTTTATGAGCCTCGGTTTCGACTGCCTTGATGAGATTGGCAATAGCGGTCATGATAGGGTTAGCAAGAACTTTAAACTCTGGGGTTATTCTAATAGGCGGGAGGATAAGAATTGTGTTGGTTTAAATAACAATGGTAGGAGCGGTATTAAGAGCGTGGTTAATAACTCTGGTGTTCATAACAGGGACGGGTATAAGAGCATTAACGTTTTTTGCAATAACAACGATATTAAATACAATAGCAATGGGATTAATGGTAATAATAATTATTTATGTGGTAGGAAGGTTAATCATAGCAATATGATTAATAGTAATTTTAGTGCGGATAATTATTCATATAACAATAATAATGGGGGTATTAATATTGATAATAATAGGCTATGTAATAGTAATAATAATAATAATGTTAATAATAAAGACATTAATAATAATAATGATAATAAGAAAGTTATTAGTAATAATAGAGATACTAACATTAATAATAATCTATGTAATAGTAATATTAATAATAATGTTAAGAATATTGACATTAATAATAATCCATGTAATAGTAATATTAATAATAATGTTAATAATATTGACGTTAATAATAATAATGAGAATAAGAAGATTATTAATATTATTAAAAGGGAATGTGTTATCAATAACTATATAGATAAGGGTAAGGTCAACTATGGTATTGGTTATAGTTCTCGAGATAGCAATAGGCAAGATTATTGCTTGAAGAATAATATTGATGATAGCTCAAGTAGCACTAATATTTTATGCCCTGGGGCCAATGAATTTCCTGTCAATAGCAAGGAGGTTTTCCTTCCCTCATCCTCTCGGAATAACAAGGTGGTTAACCTTTCTTGCTTTTCTTTCGCCCCTTCTGTTTTTAGTCTTTTAAGCAAGGGTCTGAAATTTTCCCTTGCTCCGAAAAGAATCCCGGTGGATGACATTATTTGTGATATTGAATTCGGGATTAGAGACCTTCCTGACAATATTAAGGATATGATTAGGCAAGATTGTGCTGTTGTCCTCAGGAGGGCTAAGCCCCCTCGAAGGAACCTCAGCAGGGAGGAACTCTATGCCCTGAAGTCCTTGAATCAGAATGAGAATATTGTCGTTCTTAAAGCTGACAAACGAGGGGCCACGGTTATCCTTAACAAAGAGGATTACCATAAGAAGATGTTAGATCATCTTCACAATAGCGGGAATCCTTTGAAGAAGATCTCCAGGGCAGTGGCTCTAGCCATCAAGTCTAGCAGCTCGGTGGGTTCCCTATGCCATAAGCTCATTGAGAGCAGTCCTGTTGCTCCTAGGATCTATGGGTTACCTAAGATTCACAAAGAAGGGGCCCCTCTGAGCCCTATTGTCAACGCCATTGGTGGTCCAACTTACCTTCTGGCCAAATTTCTGGCCCTTACGCTTAAGCCCCTGGTTGGCCGCACTGAGTCCTTTGTAAAGGACTCTGCTTCCTTTGTCCTGGAGCTCAAGGATATTAAGTTGAACTCGGAGGACATTCTGGTCAGCTTTGATGTGGTCTCCCTTTATACTTGTATCCCTATAAAGGAGGCCTTGGAAGTGATTTATCGCCTGACTGATCCCGATACCGCTCATCTGGTGGAGATTTGTCTCACTTCCACTTTCTTCTGTTTCGAGGGGGAGTTCTTTGAGCAAACATGTGGTGTGGCTATGGGTTCCCCCCTTTCCCCGATTGTTGCGAACCTTTTTATCGAAGATTTCGAAGCCAAAGCTCTAACCTCAGCTCGTCTTCTTCCCAAGCTTTGGAAGAGGTATGTAGATGACACTAACGTCATCTGGCCCCATGGCCATGAGGAGCTTGATCGTTTCTTCAATCACCTTAACAGGCAGTCCTCTGCCATTAAGTTCACCATGGAAAAAGAGGTCAATGGTTGCCTCCCTTTCCTGGATATTCTCATTTCGAAGAAAAAGGATGGCTCTCTCTCCCACTCTGTGTTCCAAAAGAAAACGCATACTGAGCAGTATTTTCATGCAGATTCCCATCATTTCCCTGCTCAGAAGATGGGTGTTCTCAACACCCTCGCTACTCGTGCCCTTAGGATTTAAGATAATGAGAGCTTGGATAAGGAGAGATCCCATCTCCTTGATGTCTTTGTGGAGTATGGATATAGTAGGTGCCTTGGTCAGAAGGCTTTTCTTAAGGCCTCTAGAAATGCGTTAGTTAGGAAAGAACCAAGGGAGCACCGTCTAGGCGTCCATCTTCCTTATGTCCAAGGAACCACGGACAAGATTGCTCGGATCCTTAAGTGATTCGATATTCCCTCTACCTTCAGGCCCCTCAACACCATCCAGAACTCCCTCCAATCGGTTAAGTATCCCGTTGACCCTAAGGATATGAAGGGAGTTTATTTGATCCCATGTTCCTGTGGAACACCCTATATAGGGGAAACATGGCGCTCCATCAAACAGAGGATTGACGAACATGTGGCTGACCTGAGACATGGGAGAACCAAGTCTTCGGCGTTAGCGGAACATGTGGATAAGACCAAGCATCAGGTCTGTATTGAGGAGGCCAGGGTCGTGGCCAAAGTAGCTCAATTCCATCATCGTAAATTCAGGGAAGCCATTGAAATCGAAAGAAGGCCTATCAATCTCAACAGAGATGATGGCTGGAAGATTAGTAGATCTTGGATCCTTGCCCTGTAGTCCGAGTAAGTTTTATTTATTTATTTTATTTTATTTTTATTTTTATTTTTTATTTTATATTAGTTTATATATTATATATCAGTATTGTAATTACAAATAATAATATAATTATATATAAATAGTAATTTACCTAAGAAATAATATTTATATATACATTTTATATTTAATAATTTAAATAGATAAATTACTATTTATGTATTTTTATTTATTATTTTTTGGTTATACACATATTATTATATTATTAATGTTACTATATATTGTTTTTAATTTTATTTATGTTATTATTATATTTTACTAGTTTGTATTATTATTATTAGATATAAACTCATATTAATAGGGATTGTTATATTATTATGGATATTAATATATATGAATTATTTATTATATACTATATAGATTTATTATATTATATATTAGTATTATACATTATTATATATTATCTTCCTTCCATTCTTTTTATCTTATATAGTTATATATATAGGGGATAATTAATAAATAATGCAATATGCTAATTTTAATCTAACCTTAAATAAGTATGGTATTTATTTTATTTACCTAATTTATCTTGGTCCTTAATTATAATAATAAATATGAAGGAAGGCTAGTATATATTATTTGATATTAACTTACATATTATTATTATTAATATTAATACATAGTGGTTATTTATTATTTATGTTTATCACTATATATTAGTATTGATATATTGTATATTATTATTATACATTACTATATATTAATATTTTAACTCTTTTCTCCGTTTATTTATATTAACTATTTTTATTAACATTTCTTCATTAAAATATAGTTATATATTTATATTAATAAATAATGTAGTAAACTAATTTTTAAACTAACTTCAGGTAAATAGGGTATTTATTTACCTTATTCATCCTAATTCCAGATATATAATATTAAATATTAAGGAGAAAGATTGTGATATATATATCTTTAAGAATTTTAATAAATGAACTATTAGTTTGTTTTAGTTTTTACTTAGTTTTAGTTATTTCCGCTAATATAATAATAAATATTGGGAATATTAACAACATTGAGAATATTAATAATTTATGAGGGTTAGTGGGTCAAAATTAGACTGATTTTCGGTGTTGGAGTCTCTGCTCGAGCTATTTAAATGCGCTAGACTGGATCTGTCTCTTCAGCTTGTCTGAACGATGAACCACACTAGTTGGTTATTCGATTTTAGCTGTTGGAATCTCTGCTCGAGCTATTTAAACGCGCTAGACTGGATTTGTCTCTTCAGCTTGTCCTGACGATGAACCACACTAGTTGGTTCGAAACGCATCGGCAAAAGTCTTTCTCTATGTGATTTACACCGAAATTCTTCTTATAACTATGATGGATCACAAAACCCTCAATTATACAATAAAGTTGATTATCAAAAACTAAATCTCCACCCATACAATAGGGTACAGAACTAACTAAAATGATCAACCTTTTAATGTGAAAGGTAATGCTATGTTAAGCCTACAATTAAAGTATAATGTATACATAAAAAATAAATTAATATGACGTAATTATCAAGAACTAAATCTCTACCCATACCATGCTTAGATCAAACTGCGTACACCTAACTGGTTTCAGTATTGGTGACGTTTTGATTTTATCTTATATAGAAGCATCGCATCAACAAGCAGCTGTGTTCTGATATCACGGCCCATTATATGGAGGGATATTTATCAACCTGGGAATAAATAGAGGGATATATAGATCTGATTATACTGTAAATATTTTTTGTTATATCACATTCCCAAAAATGGAGGGCCAATTACAGAAGGTCTTGGTGGTTGGGTGTACAAAGGGGGTCGGATTAGAGGTAAAATCTAGCTGGCATCTTGCAATTTTATCTTGAATATATAATACGAGAAACGATCAGAGTTCATTAGAATGAAATGGATCAAAATTATTCAGTTTTTATACCTGTGGTCAGGTAACCAAGATATTGCTGGGGAGCCCGGGGAAATATGACGTTCATGCGCTGGTTAGAAGCCGTGAGCGAGCCAACAAAGCACTTGGTATTTTATATGTCTTTATCTCCATATTCTTCTTTGTTCTATAACCCATTTTTTCAAATATTATAAGCATAGGACTTTGTTCAAATTTCCAAATTTAAGAACTAATGAAAATTGAGAACATCGAGGGTTTTTGGTCGATTCCTCTGCTTTTCATAAATTGAAGGCATTGCCTAATTTTCACTCAAGAATTGTGATTGAAAATCTTTCCAATTTTTTTAAAATTATTTATGAATTGTGTTTGATGGCTATACTCACTCAGATTCAAATATGAGGCATTGCCACAGAGATGTAATCTAACATAACTCACTGTGCAAATGCTCTACAAGGAAAATAGACAGCTCACGTTCTAAGAGTTTTGCTGTTTTTATCTAAGTTATTTAACCTCATAATGTGTTTGGGCTTCCAGGGATTTGATTCATTTTGGTGTATCATGGTTAAAGCATTTTGGTGATGTGTTGCTCAAAATGAAGGAGATTTGCAATTCTTTTGTGCTCAATACGGTGTTCACTTGTGGCATATTAAAAACTGAAAACTGATGTAGATCCATCTTGATTGCAAATCTAACATGCGCCAAGAGATTAAAAGTTGAGGAAAGGCTTTCAGATATGGAAATTTGATCCCTCTCAACACATGCTAAATAGATGGATCTAGGCTGGTTGGAAAGTAGTCCAGTATAAGGGAGAAATGTATTTCCTTCCATGCTCAACATGGATCTAACATGTGGGAGATGTATAAAATAATTTTATATCAACTTTATATATATAGTGAAAAAAAGTAATTGAATTTAAAAAATATCTTATTTTCTAGATAGGTGCTTTTTACTTCTCAATAAGAGGGAGATATGGAATTGACATGTTGCATTTAAGAACATATTAATAACAAAAAAATATTTCAATATGGGCCATAAATGAAATATTTGAATGTCCATGTTAATTAAATCTCTCTCTATATATATAACAATTGAAACCAATTTTTTTTTTTTTATGGTTAAAACATTTAAATAGTGTGTTGCTTGGTATGAGGGAGATGTGTAATTCCTTCCATGTTCAGCATGGAATTGGCACATGTCATATTAACAACCAACGTAGATTCTGTAGAAAAAATTTTGTTCGCTGTGGCCTTCACAGTTTCAAGGTTTTTGTATAAGTTTTCATGCCCACAGCCCCAAATAGTTTAGCTGATATTAAACACTTATTACAAATTTATTTGAAACATTTAAGCTACCTCTACACTTCATTTTTTCAGCTGATATGAAAGAATAATCAAGCAGCACACACACATAAATTTACACTTTTACACAGTTATTTTTGGTCAACTGACCCTGGAAAAACCCGCAAGGGGAAAACCAATTCTAAGGGAGGATTTTATTTGCTTCTTAAGGAAATTTGTACCAGAAGAAATTTGGACTTATCTCTTCCCTTAAAGGAGTGCCTCTGAAGTCCTCTTTCCTTTGAGTTTGACCTGATATTTCTTACACACAGTCAGCTCTCCTCAAGGAATTTTTTTTTGGCTTCTTAGAAGCTCCTTATACACAAGAAATCGGGCCACTGGACAGTCAATAGCTCTGCCTGGAAACTTGGTTCTTCTCAGCTGTATATTCACCCTCAAACACAAGTGTTTCCTCCCTAAACACGAGCTGATCCACAGTCAAGAAAAAGGCCCGAAAATCTTGCTGTAAGTGCCTAGAAATCAGTGCTGAAGGAGCTGCGAACTTCTCACTGTCAAACCCAGAAAATCAAGCAGAGATAAACCTCGGTTTTCACGTTGTCTCTCAGCTCATTCACGACCTGGTAATACTCTGAAAACTCAGCCCTAGTCCAACATGCTTTCCATCTTAAACTCGGGCTGGAAACCCAAATAACTTGGCCCAAAAAACAAAGCCCAAAATTTTTGGGATGCGTGCCAGTCTGCTCCTGAAAAGTCGGGGTTGACTATGCTGTTCGATTTTCTTGTCCTCATCCCTACAAATGTGAAAATTCCTTAAATCCAGAATCCATACTGCAACAACTAATGATATTTCTCCTACTTGTTAGATTTACATGAACAAGTTATTTGCTGTTTCCTACGACAAACATCGAAATACATACACCGCAGCCTACACCATAAAAATAATATGCCGAAACAAGAAACTGAACAATATAGAAAGATACAACACAAATGACAGTTGTTTTTGGACAAACGTCCCTGGAAAAACCCAATGCTGGAAAACTGGTGCAGCGGATCTGAGGGTTTTTATTATTAAGCTGAAGTTATTTCTGAATACAATTTATGGATGGCTTGCTAGCAATCCAGTACAAAGAATATCACTCTGTAGAAGAAATTAGTGGGATTGCCTCACTCTACACTGCAAGTCCTGGTTGATCCAGCAGTTGAACCAATGAGTTCCCTGGCTACTTCTGCGTTGCCCCTGCGTCAGCGTCTAAGGCACTGTGTCACCTCTGCTGGGAATCAATTTGCCTTCTGGGGCTGATTCTGGCCCTCCCGGCTCAAAAACGTTAGCCTCCTTAGCGAATTTGGACTTCTGCGTGAAGGCTACTGCGCTGCTATGCGTGGGGCCTGTGTGAGCCCTTCTTGGCTCTGCATCATCCTCTTTGGCCTCTGCACTGCCTCCTCTGTGTGTTTCTCTGCCTCTCCGCTGAGTATTCTTGGCTCCGGAGAAGATCCTCTAGCCAAAACTCCCTCTGCCCCTCTTTGCGTGATCACTACAAATCACTGTGCTGCATCTAGCTTCAGCAATTCGATCTGACTGATCAACTCTTTGTGTGTCTTCAAAATGACCATCAAGCCTCCTTAAATAATCTTCTCATTGACATTCAACGACCTAGATTAGAAGCTAATCAATGACTAAGATCATTTCTTCTTGACCCTTGTCTTCTTCTAGAAGTTACAGCCACAGTTAGATTAACACCCATTAATTATTTTAATTTCCTAAGTTTATACTTAGGGTCCCATTAAAAATAATTAATTATTTTAATAGAACTGTCTCCCGGGGGATTTCCCAAAATGCTTTCTGGGTTATTTGGAATACATGTGCCCAAGCCTCCCTACAAAATTTGAGACTTAGAGCACATCCGATGCTACTAGAAATCAACACTCCCTCTTAGCGAGAAATTTGCTCTAGCAATGGCTCCCATTGAAGCATCGCCCTGACTTCATAACATCATCCTCTGCGTCGTTGATTCCTGACATGCTGTCCACCAACTACTACGCTGTTAATGCAACTGTACTGTCGCTGACACTGCCACTGTCAACATTGCATCCATACTACAACTCCGTCTGAGTTTATGCATTCGTGCTGCTGCTGGCACTGCCACTACCAACTGCCCCTGCACTGCCAACTGCTGCTCCTATTGCATTAACAACGGAAAAACATCCCAAATTACTGAACAATTGTTCAACATAGATGCATCTAGATGCTGAAGATCTGACTACTGCTAGTCCCATGTTGTCCCTCTGAAGTCATTGCGTTGCGACTGCTACTACACTGTGCCTCCTTGCACTGTTGCAACTCTTTACTACGTTGCTCAGACTTAACGTTTTAGCCACTGCATCTATCGTTCTAACACTCCTTTGCACCAACTGACACTGGTCCATCTTGCTACTTCTGATCTGTGCTCCCGTAGCAAGGTATTGATCCGAGAGGTGGACTCCTCAAGGATCCTGCCCATCTGTAGCTCTTTCGAACTACAATTCCAAATCAGCCCACCTCACTCCTGAAGGTATCTCGATTGTTATGGCGAACTCCTCCTCGATCTTTGTGGGTGCAGCCTTTGGATCATGCTTCTCATCTTTGTCCTTCCTGAGAGGACATTGTGTTGGTAGTGACCTATTTCACCACACCTAAAGCATTTGATCTTCGAGACGTCCTTCTTCCGCCTCCGCTGCTCCTACTGCCCCTTAGATGCAAGGGCTGCATTCTCTTCCTCCTCCTTGGGCTTCGACTCACTGTTGTTGCTTCTGTCAAGCTTACACTTGACTAGATCTCTCCTCAGCTTTTCCTGCTTGAGAGCTGCCCACATACTATTCCAGTCTGGAAAAGCTGCCCTACCCAGGATGCTCTGGACAAAGACTTGCTACTCTTATGAGACTGAATTTAAGGCTAGTCTCACAATCTATGAACCTTGAGGTGTAGACCCCACAACTGCTAACTCGTCCCGGGTCTCTTGAAGCTTCGTGAGAAACGAATATATGTGCTTCCCCTTCTGCATATGTGCAGATCTCAATTTTTGCTCTAAGTACATCTTTTGCTGCTTGTAAGATCCTTGATACAACGTTGCCAAGGCATTCCACATCTCCTTAGTGGTCCCTCTGTGATAGACCACATGATCCTTTACTCCATCAAGGATCATCCTCTTGGCCTGCGCTATTTCTCCCTTGTACTTCTTCAGCTGATCTGGATCGGCGGGCTCAGCCACCACTTGTCAACATAGTCCTTGAGAAAATGCTCATCCAGAAGGCACGACATCCTTGTCTTTCAGGTCACATAGTTGGATGCTCCGTCCAACTTGTCTTGATCTCTCATTGCTGCTACTCAACCAATAAGAAAACAAACTTCTTGGCGGGAAGTCTACTGAGGAAAAAATCCCTCCTATGCTTCTCTGCTCTCTTTTGACTTCTTTCTGACCAACAAAAAGGCCTGCAGAAAAACTGCATCCCACCAGCTCTTCCTCACGCTGAGGCTCAACACCGCTCCCTCTACCACGTCATAATTTCGATTTGGAAGCCCTTCCTCTTTGTCGACTCACTCAGAGAGAGACTGACTTGAAAATTCAGCCCTCTTGGGTTGGACTGCGCAAACCCCTCGGGAAATTTGAACTGCTGCCTCCTGTAGCTATTTTGATCTCCTTTTCTGCTCAGCGCTAGGTTCTTTGGCACTGTTCTTTTTGCTTCACATGCACTGCTTTGATACCATGTGAAAATTCCTTAAACCTGGAATGCCTACTGCAAAAAATGATGATATTTCTCCTACATGTTAGATTTACATGAACAAGTTATTTGCAGTTTCCTATGGCAGACATCGAAATACATACACAACAGCCTACATCATAAAAATAATATGCCGAAACAAGAAATTGAACAATAGAGAAAGATACAACACAAACGACAGTGGTTTTTGGACAAACGTCCCCGGAAAAACCCAGCGCGGAAAAATTGGTGCAACATATCTAAGGGTTTTTATTATTAAGCTGAAGTTATGTCTGAATACAATTTATGGATGGATTGCTAGCAATCCAATACAGAGAATACCACTCGACAGAAGAAATTAGTGAGATTGCCTCACTCTACACTGTAAGTCCCGGCTGATCCGGTAGTTGAACCAACGAGTTCCCAGACTACTTTTGCGCTGCCCCTGTATGGGCCTGCGTTAGCCTCTAAGGCACTATGTCACCTTTGCTGGGAATCGATTTGCCTTCTGGAGCTGATTCCAGCCCTCCCAGGTCAGAAACGTCAGCCTCCTTAGCAAATTTCGGACTTCTACGTGAAGGCTTATGCGCTGCTTTGTGTGGGGCCTGTGTGAGCCCTTCTTGGCTCTGTGTCACCCTCTCTGGCCTTTGCCCTGCCTCCTTTGTGTGTCGCTCTGCCTCTCTGCTAAGTATTCTTGGCTCTGGAGAAGATCCTCTAGCCAAAACTCCCCTTGCCCCTCTCTGCGTGATCACTACAAATCATCGCCCTGCCTCTAGCTTTAGCAATTTGATCTGTCTGTTCATCTCTCTGTGTGTCTTCCAAATGGTCCTCAAGCCTCCTTAAATAATCTTCTCGTTGACATTCAACGACCCATATTAGAAGCTAATCAATGGTTAAGATCATTTCTTCTTGATCCTCGTCTTCTTCTAGAAGTTACACCCACAGTTAGATTAATACCTATTAATTATTATAATTTCCTAAGTTTAGACTTAGGGTCCCATTAAAAATAATTAATTATTTTAATAAAACTATCTCCGAGTGGAATTTACCAAAACACTTTCTGGGTTCTTTGGAATACATGTGCCCAAGCGTCCCTACAAAATTTGAGACTTAGAGCACATCCGATGTTACCAGAAATCAACAACAAACTCTTCCTTAGACCTGCAAACTTGTCCTCCTTGCTCTCATTTCTTTCCTCTCCTCAAGGTTTTGTCTTGCGTCATTAGAGTCATTGTCATTTTTATTAGACCCCTCTTGGGCTTTTGTATCATGCAAAAATAACTATTTTTGAGTCAAAAAGGTAATTTGTTACCTCCACCTCAAGTTGACCCTATCCCCATGAAGTCGGCCATCATTAGGGCAATTCGACCCAGTGGAAAGGCTATATAAGGAGAGGCAGTTCGATCCATTTGTCACATTCACTCATCAAGTTCGATCTTCAAGGAAGAGAAGCATAAATAAAGCAAAGTAGCTGAAGAAGGACGAAGTTTGCTAGGAAGACCTAATTCGATTTTTTGTAATGACCCACCTACAATTACAAACAGAATGTGAATATTAACATGCATATGGGGCATCCATATGATAGCTACATATGCATGAACCACATGTATTGCACTAGTATACATACTGACTAATATTGGAAAAAAATTAAGTTTAGGTTGATGAATCGATTATCGAAATAAATTCCTAACTCACTAGAATATATTAAATATTTTGAGTGGGGCCTTTATATGTGTACCACCCTTATATACCTATATATATGATTAATCCTTTAAATAAAAAATATATGTATATATTTAATAAAGATAATGAAATATAAATTAAATTTATTTACTTTATTAATTAAGTAAATAAAAATAATTTATATTAAATGTATAAAATAACAGCATTGTTTAAATATATAATAAAACAATTTAATTAAATTGGCAATTAAAATAAAATAAAATAAAACAAAATATTATTAAGTCCTAAAAGTAAATAAATGAACCATTTCAACAATTCATTTTAATTAAAAAAAATATAACCGCCTCCATCCAAAAGGAAAAGAGGGGTAGAGAAGGTAGGAGGGTGACAACAAAAAGAAATAGGGAAACGGTGAAGGGAGGAGGTCGACAGCAAGGAGGTTGGGAGACAGTGGAATTAAGCATATAAGGGATTTGAGGAGGCCATAACAAGAGTGGTGATTTTTTGAGTTTGAGAGGGACAATAGGAATTTCCAACAGAGTCACTGACAGAAGGAAATTTGAGCCTAATTGTTCTTGAAGTTTTGGGCATGGGGACCAGAGTGCTTCAATTTTGAAGTACTTTGGAACTGGGTACCGAGATTGTGCCCAATTTAGTAGGGAGGTTTTGGTCATTTTGGTAATGGGAGCAAATTTGGTGCTACAAGAGCTCGAGATCAACTTCAAACACGGAAGCCAGGTATGTATTTGTGAATTAAATTGATAAATTCTTGTTTAAATTGTGTTTGTTAAACTTTGGTAGAATTTAGGGATTTAATTTTGGTTAGGTCATTAAATTTTCTGGGCCATCTATCTCTGACATGTGTGAAGTTTTTGGGCAGTTGCTGGGGCCGAAAATCTGTGTTTACTGCAGGTCCGAAATTCTGTTGCTGGGGGGTCGAAGTTTTGCTATTGGGGTGTCAAAAATCTGGACAAAAGTTGTTTCTGGGAAGCTGTTACTTGGAGATTTTGACAAGGATCATCTATTGAAGGGAAGGGCTGACTTGGTGATTAGAGGTCTTTGTCTAGGTTTAAAAAGTCTGGAAGTGTCTCATCTTGATTTGAATCTACTGAAGGAAGAGTTTTTGATTGGGTTTCCCCTTATAGGGTTTTTGCCCTCGCTGAGCGCCTACATCTTGTGTCTCTTGTTCTTGTGATCTTCATATACATATAATTTGGTAATTGCGTGATGAAAGATAAACAAATTAAGAAGAGAAACCAACACAATTCACAAGTAATTATTAATAAAGAGGAATCAAACCCTAATTCACATAAGCATTGATTTGTCAACATGGTATGAGAGCTAAGGTGGAGGAAAGAAAAAGTCAACTTGAAGATCTATTGAAAGAAGGGTTAAAGAGGAAGGAACAAAGGGAGATCATTAAGGTAAGGATCATATAAGAAGAGGAAGGTCTACTATCTATATGAAGAAAATAAGACATGACAACAGAGATTGAAAATAAACTAGGAGCCTCCAACTACAGGGCATGGAAGAAGAGGATAGATCTTATTCTTACTAAGCATAAAGTTTTGGATTTTGTTCAAGGAAAAGTTAAGAAACCTATAGATGACGCAAGAAAGAAAAAGTATAGGGAAACTGACATTTTGGCTATGAATCTAATAGTAGATGGGGTGAAGGACAATCTAATCCCATTCATATCCAATATAGATTCTACACAAGAAATGTATGAAGCCCTCTCCAAGTTGTTTATCATCAAGAACATTGGTCAGATAGCTAGTCTCAATTATGAACTAAGAACAATGAAGATGACAAAAAATGATACTGTATCATCATATTTGGTAAGTATCTCTAGAATAAGAGATGAACTCCAAGCTATTGATGAAGTTGTACCAGAGAAAGAACTAGTGATTGCTGCACTACTAGGTCTACCAAAATCTTGGAGCTCTTTTGCATCAGGAATTAGTTGTTGCAAGGATACACCAACCTTTGAACAAATGTGGAACGCATGCAGTTAAGAAGAAGCCGCATCTCATTAATAAGTAACAAGAAGGAGGATGGAGAAAACAACACTTCAAATGCCTACTCTGTTCATCACAAGAAGAAGGGAGTATACAAGAAGTTCAAAGGACCAAAGAAGAAGGTTGATCTATCAAAGATTGAATGCTACAATTGTCATAAGATGGGACACTACAAAAGCTAATATCTTGAAAATCCAAGAAATAAGAAGAGAAAGAGAACATGCAAATGTTGCCGATGAAGTTTCACCTAAGAAGAAAACTGAAGAATCCGAAGTCAAAGACTTATACTATTACGTCTTCTCTCACATATCCTCCTAAGTCTACTATTCTAAGTTTTGTAATGTTTTATGTTTTGATTTTTAGAATTCATAGATCTAATATGTCTTGTTAGAAATTCTTGACGTTGTTTTGATAAGTCGTAGGTATCCCTTAGAAAGATTGGATTAAGAGGGAGCCTTCACCATTTTACCAAAACATAAGTATATTGTTCTCGGTTTTATTTTTCATGTTTGGTTTCCTCTTCACATTCAGATTTGTTTGTATTGTATACTCACAACCTTTATCTTTATATTTTTCTTTGTAGGAAAACTTGCAGAATACACAAAGGTTGTGGAGGAAAATTCAAAGGAAAGATTTGAATCATGAAAGAAGTTCTGTTCTTTTTTAACAAGATCAGATACTTAAATATTATAAATATCGAAAATGGGACTATGTCCCAGTACATGTGGAGAGAGGAACTCAGTGGATTTGGAGCAAAATGGGAACGCAGTCCCGTTTTCCAATTCATTGTTCATGCTTCTTGAAATTTGAAAAACATACCGACTATATTGTCGGAGGAACTGGCCTAATAGAAAGCAAAATTTACATTGCATGGATAGTTATTTAAGGAATCACCAGAATTAATTAATAGAGTCATCTGGAGGCTGATCTTTCTTGTCACTGAGCTTGGTTGATGCTTCACCTTGCTCGCTTTGGTTCAGAGTCTTGATGTAACTTACTGCTTCTTCTAGATGGTGGCATTGCTCTTTGAGCCCTTCAATTTCAACTTTCTGTTTCTCGAATTTCTTTTTCTTGGATTTGTTTTCGGACTCAACTTCAGCCTTGAGTTCATTGAAGTATTTGATAAATCGTCCTATCATGAAGCAATGCACCTTACAGAGTGCACAACTGCTATTGGTCTCAATCCGGTCCAATGGGTTATCAGACATGTTTGATGCTAGAGGAATTGTCTCCTTGTGCTTGAATCGGTGCTTGACCTGCGGTCTTTTGAAGGCAGGAGGGTAGAGAGCAAAGGTTCTGAAGGTAGTGTTCAGAAAATTTCAACTGATCAAAACTCTGCTGGAGGCCAGGGAGAACTTGGGATGCAGAAATACTCCAAATGCTGGCTGGAGCAGATGCCTATAGGGGAGAAGGCTGATGGAAGAGAAGGAGATATAGCGCGAAAAAACCAGTCTATTAGAGGGGTCAGAGACTGTTGGCATTGATGTAAGTGAGAAACAGAGAGTGTGAGGGAAAGTCTGGGGGTAGGAAGATGTGGGAACCGATGAGAGACAGATTATCACCACTGAATAAACTTGAGTAGCCCTTGGTGCAATCTGAACCATAGTGACATGCTAGGAGTTAGCATAAAAATAACAAAGACAGATATAAGAGACAACGATACCTCTACCAGCGGGCAGGAGGGAAGAAGAGAAGCTAGTGCTCCTTGAATACCTTCAGCAAAAAACACTGCAGCAAGATCTGCTCACAATGCTGAGATACTACCAGGCGAGGAAGCTGCAAAAAACCGCACTAGGCACAATGAATAGAGGGATTGCGTGCTGAGTGCGATCCCCGGCCTTGAGATCACAAAAACTATTTCTCCGATGAATCTTGCTAGCCCCTTGCTGCTTATATTCCTGCTTGATCACACTCTTCTCGTGACACTGGACACCATTCTCGAAATTATATCTGCCACAAAAATCATTGCGCCTCTTGCCTGTGCGGGCACTTCTGATTTTGAATTGACTGGAACCTACCTTGTGTGAGTCCCTTGGACATGTTTTTTCCAAATCCGTAATCCCATGTGAATCATCCCTCCTACTGCGGATTCTCCACACTGTTCTATGAGGATGATCTACGATTTTGTCAAACCTGAGTTGAACGATCACCTGCTTCTTTTGACTGTGGGGTGTTGCAGCAGCTTGACTGAAATGATTAACTGTACAATGTGACTTAATCCTGTCCAGAGTGGAAGGGAAATCAGGGGATTGATTTTTCATATATATCTTGGAGATCTTTTACTTGCCCGACCCTCCGATTCACTGCTTTGTTGGCAAGGGAATCAGCCTCTTGATTATGGGCTCTCAGGACATGTTTATATTTGATATTTCCCAGATGTTTGGTGTTCTCTAAAATCCTTTGTTCGATTCTATTAAGAGCCTGATTTTTGAATTCTCCCACCGTTTCCATAGCTGCAATGATTATTGCTGAGTCGCCGATTACTATTGGATCCTTGGCTTGGAGTTTATTGAGGATACATGTGCCAAGAAACAAACTGTACGCCTCCGCTTTATTGTTTGACATGTTACCAAGCCCCCATTCGTAAGAGGAGATGACTTCTCCTTCCTGATCATGGATAATTCCCCTAGTTCTTGCTTTTCCAGGGTTGTTTTTTGAGGCGCCATCAAATCTGAGAGTGTATTTCTTTTGGTTTTGGATCCACTTTTCAATTTCCATTTGATTTCCCCTAAGCTTCCAGCCTTTGTTTCTTCCCCCTGTTTTTGCTGACAATTGCTTCTTCACTGAACACGCCAAAGGGATTTTGTTATACCACTCCTTTTCTTCATTCGGCCAGTTGTTCTAATCAACATTGGACACTGTGTTAGCACTGATCATCTCTGCCACTAGCCCCCACGTTTTTGCAAGAATGAGTCCTGGGTTAGGCTTTTGACTTTTGAATATACAATTGTTTCTAGCAAGCCAAATTTGCTAGTAGAGAACAGATGGGAGACATTTCCAAATTCGAATAATGGCGGATTTGCTTTGCTTTGTATATGGATAATATTTCTTCCAGTTCTTGTTTAGAGTTGTGAGCTGGTCAAAAATATCAGTGGTCATCTCCAGGGGACTTATAATTTGCTGCCAACAGTGCCTTGCAATGGCATAATCTAAGAAGAGATGCTGACTGCTTTCCTCCTCCTTCTGGCATAAAAGGCACATGGATGGCCCTTGTACACCTTTTTTCCTAAGATTTTTAGCAGTGAGGATCTTACCTTTTAAGAGGGTCCAAGCAAAGAATTTTATTTTTGGAAGACACTCGTTCTTCCAAACTGCTGACCTGAGGTTCCAATTCTCAAGATTATTGTTAGGTTGGAGGAACTTATATCCAGACTTCGCTTTAAACTTTCCTCCACTAGGTTCCCAAACGTAGCTATCTTGGATCTTTTTATTTATAGGGGCTGCTCCAGTTAGAGTGGTCTTCAAATCAGCTCACTGATTTTTCAATCTGTTTGGAAGAGGCAAATCCTTCTAGGCAGTCCAACTGTTTTGCTCCCAGTCTGAGATGTGATAAAGAGAGGTTATACTTTTGTTATCCATCCAAACTTTCAAGGTTTTGTACTGCTGGCTTTGTTTCAGTGGAGCAGATCCCATTATTCTGTCTGTCCATATGGCAATGTCTTTCCAATTCCCCGGGCTCTTCGATATATGATTTTTGATTTGAGGGATGACTTTTTTAATGAGTTTCCACGCTTGAGTGCATGGTCTCTCTGAGATAAAACCGGTGAGAATCTTTGAGTGCTGACCATTGAGGTATTTCTTTAAGAGCATCTCAACCCACCAGCTGCCTTTCTCAATTAACATACGCCAAACAAGCTTAAAGCCCAGGGATTTATTTGTTAGGCTTGGAATCCTGATGGAGATGCCTCCTTTTTCAAAAGGGAGGGTCACTTGGTCCCAGCGAACCAAGCTGAATTTTTTTGTGTCTTGTTTCCCTCCTTGCCAGAGGAATCCTCTCATGATTAACTCCATTTGTTTATGGATGCTGGCAGGAGCCAAGATTATAGCGTATTGATAGATGGGTAGAGCTGAGAGAAGAGTATTTATGAGGATAGTTCTGCTCATTAGGTTTAACCACATCAGCCCCCAGCTTTGGAGTTTCCCTCTCATCTTTTCTATCTGTTTATTCCATATCTCGGACTTGACCCCTTCCTTTGCCAAAGGTAACCCGAGGTAGGAGAAGTGACTCCATTTTCGTTGGACTGGAATGTCCATAATTTGAGAAATCCTTTGCATTACATTTAGTGAGACATTCCAGGTATAAATTCTACACTTTTTGTTATTGAGCAACCCCCCTGAGACAACCAGAAAGGCTTCTAGGATTTTCTTGAACCTCCTGGCAATGATACTTGAGGCTCCTCCAATTAGGAGGGTATCATCTGCAAAGAGAGAATGGTTGATTTCTTTAATCCCTCGAGCTACGCTGATGCCAATTATCTCCCTTTTTTTCCTTTGACTTTCAAGCTGAATGCTTAATGTTTCCGCTATAATGATGTAAAGGAAAGGGGAGAGAGGGCAACCTTGCCTCAATCCTCTGGTACTGCGGAAGTAACGGCTGGGTCTTCCATTGATCAGTGGAGCTGTCCATGGATTTGATATGCATTCCATTATAATGTTGATGAACTTAATAGAGATTCCAAACTTTTGAAGAACTGCCACTAAGAACTGATGGCTGACTCTGTCAAAAGCGTTGGCCATATCTAGCTTGATGACTATGCCTTTTTCATTTCTTTGTATAATGCTATGTATGGCTTCCTGTACAAGAATCATGTTGTCCATTATCTGTCTTTTAGGAACAAACCCACCTTGGTTTTCTGAGATGAAGCTGGGCAAAATCTTTTTCAGCCTATTTGCCAGAATTTTTGTAATAATTTTATAAGATGCATTACATAAAGACATGGGTCTAAATCAGTCAAAAGAGAGGGGGTTTGTCTCCTTGGGGATGAACGCCATATGTGAAGTTTTAGTGTTTTCTTCCATCTTGTTTTTTTTAAGAACATTTTTAACCATTCTTACAAAGTCTTTCTTTATTATGTCCCAATGGGTCTTGTAGAAGGCAATGGTAAAGCCATTTGGCCCGGGAGCTTTATCCGGATGCATGGTCCACGTTGCTTCTCTTATTTCTTCCTCTATCACCTTCTTCTCTAGCTCACTGTTTTGCTGATCGCTGATTTCACTGTTAATTTGTTGAAGGAATTCAGCGCTGTCCGATGGATGTTCTTATGCTGTTAGGAGGGATTTGAAATGTCTGTGAGCTGCTTTTTTAATTTCCTCCCTCTCTTTTATTTCCTTCCCTTCAGCTAGAATCATGTCAATTTGGTTGCCAACTCTTCTTAGCTTGAGATTATTGTGAAAAAAGGAAGTATTTTTATCTCCCACTTTCAACTAGAGACACCTAGATTTTTGTCTCAATTCCTCCTCTTCTTGTCTATTCTGCCTATAAAGTTCCATAAAAATTTCTTTTTCGTGGGTATGTTCTTGCTCTGTTGTTTGCTGATTTTCCTTTTCCTGACTCCATTTTTCCAGATTCTTATGCAGCTCAACTTTTTTGTTTTTCTCTGCTAGAGCATTCTCTTTTGCCCAGTTTTTTATTGTTGCTCTTAAGTTTTTTAATTTGAATTCCCAAATGAAATGAGGGGAACCTATAATTTCGAAATCCCAACTGTCCTCTATGATCTTGTTAAATTCCTCCTTGCTGTCCCAATTTTTATTATATTTAAAAGGGATCGGCCCATAATTCTCAAGCCTGTCTAAAATCAGAACCACGGGCTTGTGGTCAGAAGTTGTGGCTTGTACAGTCTTGCTTTTCACGGATGAGAATCCTGCAGCTATACTCTCTTGAATTAAGATCTTGTCCAATCTTTCTTTGATGTTTTGAGTTCCGACTCTTTTATTGCTCCAAGTAAAATTCCCATTACATGTAGGAATGTCCAGGAGTTTGTGAGCTTCTATAATTTCTTCCAGGGCTGCTCTAGAAGGGTCATTGAAATACTTTCCTCCCATATTTTCTTCAATGTTCCTTATTAAATTTAGATCGCCTCCTAAAACCAACTTGTTTCTTTGGCACTCTTGCACCTCTGTTTTGACTGAATCCCAACATAGTGCTTTGTCCCTGTAATGATTTGGAGCGTAAACGTTTAACATGGTATACTCTTCATTTGTGGTTTTATTTTTGAGATTTGTTCTAACCCACCAGTTATTGAGTTTTTGATTAGTGAGCTCCCACTTCCCTTTGTTCCATATCATGCCGATACCTCCTGAAGCTCCTATGGAGTTTTTCGCTGTTCCTTCAAAATTTTTTTGTTTTTCATTAATTTTTGGAATTCTTGACTGGTCATTTTGGTCTCTTGGATCAAAAAGATATTTCGCTGTTCTTGCCTTATTATATCTCAGGTTGCATTGGATTTTAGAGAGGAGCCCAAACCCCTGCTGTTCCAAGAGACCAAGATCATTACTTACTTGATTTTTGGTGAGCCCCGATCTTCTCCTTCTGCTTTTTCCTGCTTCCTCTTTGTTTAGCCAGGAAAGAATCCATTGGTTGTTGGGTACCTATGGCCATTTCTTTTGCTGCTGTTTCATCTCTAATCTCTTTATTCGATTTCCTCCCTACTTTTTTTGGCTGCTCTGAAGTGTTGTTTGATTCTTTGACTTTGTTTCTTGTAAGGATTCAGTCAATGGTGGGAGGAGGGGATGGGAAATTCTATATGGGGGAGTGGATGACAACTAGAGATTTGTCTTGAGAAGGAGAATGAGGGGATGAAGGTTCTTCTTCTTCCAAGGATTCAAAAGGATTTGATGTTGAGGGTAATGGCTGGGCCATGTTGAGGGCACGAGTGGAGATTGCAGTAGCATTTTCAAGGGCTGTTTGGGGTTTGGACCTGATTGTTTGTTGTTAGTTTTCTTTCTCTTAACTTGTTCCCATGTGCCATCATTTGCTTCTACATTCTCAGCAGTTTCAGTGTCTTTTAGTTTGTTACATCTATTAGCAAAATGACCGTATTCATGGCATACCTTGCATTTAAACGGGATTTGCTCGTAGTCCAACTGCTGAATATGAGTCCACTAGTCCACCTTGATCTTTATTGCTTCCGGAAGGCCCTTCCCCAAATCTACTTCTACACAAATCCTGGCGCAGGCATGCATATTGTCCTTTGGTTCGCATCTGTCAATGTATTTGCCGACAACATTTCCTATTGCTTTGACCGATTCTTCTCCCGAACAGTGAAGTGGGAGATGAGGCAATATAACCGAGACTGGCACAACATTAGGGATGTCCATTTCTGGATCGAAATTGGGGGACCATCTGTTCAAGTAAAGGCCTCTTGAATCCATAAAATATGGATTGATTCTGAATATAAGATTCCGATCTTCTTTGGTTTCGAAGAGGAACGTGTAATATCCCCTGCCACAAAATCTTATTGCTATTTTTCCTTGGATATTGACGCTCTAGTTGCGCTCCACCCACTTCTGAACCGCTCTGGGGGAGGGCCACAATCCAGTGAATTGACCAACCAATCCTCTTTTAGATAGAGAAATAGTAGCTTTCCTTGGTAGACTTGGAGGTAAAGAAATTTCTGGGATATCTGCCAGTTTTTTGACAAATTTGGTTGTTGTTGGCTTGATTTTTGGTGCACCATTCTTTGAGATTAAAGAAGCGAAGGCCGTTGCTTGTTCCTCAGGGCCTTGCAGATGGGATGAGTCGCACCCTGCCATGAGGGGCGAAAAATGGGGAGGCCAACAGCAGGATTGACTCGGGAGGAAAGGTAGAGCCCGGATGCGAGGATGCCAAAGGCACGACTGGGAGAGACCAGCAGAAGAAGCTGCTAGGCAGAGGAGCTGCAGGAGGCAACGGGAACAGAGTTGCAGAGCTAGGTTAGCCTGCGCGTGGGAAACGAACTAAAGTGACAAATACTTATCAAAGAAGTTCTGTTACAATGGAAGCCCTTCAAGAATTGATGTCCTACAAAGTTTGTTAACGAACAACTCAAGGTATGTCATAGACTACTAGATTTGTTGCAAGCTTTCTTCATACAAAAGGTATGATCATTCTTCTTTTGAAATCTGCTTTACACTACAAACATCTTTATGTCTAAGGTTTTGAATCATAAAGATTCTTGTTAGGGTGATTAATCATTAGATTGATCTACCCTCGTTATCCTATCTCTTGTTGGTTGTTTATGTTTGTGAAACCCTAATCTTTAGAGTTCACTATAAAACCCTAGCCTCTTGATGCTAAGGGTATTTGAATTTTGATTATGAAACCCTAGTCTACTTAGGGGTTGTTGATAAAGTCTAGAACATATAATGAAATCCTACTCTTTTGAAGTTTAGGGTTTAGGTAATGGTTATGGTAAAAACCCTAGTCCTTTAGGGTTTATTGTTAATGTCTAGGTTATATAATGAAGCCCTAGATTTTTATGGTTTGGTGAATTAGGGTTTATGGACAAAACCCTTGTAATAGTTAAAGTAATATCCTAGGAATAAAACTCTAGATGTATATTCGTCTGTATGATTGAAACCCTAGCCTAGTCAAAATTATTGTATATCTAACTTCAATGTCTTGATGTTTGTATCTTGGGTTTACCTAGTAGATATTGATATGAGATGATAGTGCATGAAACCCTAGAGATAAAATGCTAGTATGCTAATTTGATTGTTGATATACATAATTTGGCTTTGTTAATGAATCTAGGGTTTCCAACAGACCCCTAGTAGAAGTTTGACATGAAATTCTAAAAGCATATTGTTGAAACCTTAGATGTATAGTACCTTGATTGGATTGTTATTTTGATTGAGTAGCTGATATCTAAGGCTTTGTAGGTAGAGTCTAAGGTTTGTGACAAAACCCTAGCAAGCTGTTAAAGTCTAAATATAAAAGGATGTAACCTTTGTTGATTATGAACCTAACTAGGTTTAGGTATCTAATATCCAATGCTTGAGCGTTTTGATGCTTCCATTGTAAGGACATGATTCTAATATGGTTGACTTCATGCTTCTATATATTTGTATTTGGTTAAAATTTTGCAGGTACATAATCTTCAAAATATTAAAGATGTTCATAATGATAAACATGATGAAGGAAGCTACAAGAATGATTATGATCAAGATGACCTAGATGCCATGAGAAAGAATGAAGCCTTGAAAGATTGAAGTTTCTCCGATGTTATAAAAGAAGGAAGTTGTTGATCTTCCTAAGTTGAGAAGGAGCTTGATAAAAGAAAGGGTATATCTCCCCGATTAAGAGGGAGGGCATATTGTGACAACCATAGTGAATACCTTGAATTAAACATAAAATTGAAGAATGAATGAAAGTACTACAAATAAAAGATTTGAGAAGTACTGAGACTATATTTGGTGCTACTAAAGAAGTAAAAGAAGAAGAATGCTTCTGGCAGACTGTATATGGATAACTTGATGATGATCTAAGTAGCATCAAAATGTCTGAGGACCCCAAAGGTTTGTGTTTACTTGTATATATACTTGAAAGCTTATTACTGTTTGGGGTTGTGATTGTGCAGGATCTCTTCGTAAAAATATTGAACTTTTGAAGTATGCTTAGAGTGGTGGATATATATCTGATTTAGTCGATAAGTAGAGACAAGATGCTTAGGAGGACATCTCGCCGACCTATGTGTTGATGTCTAGATCCTTAAGTAGGGATTGTGGCATTGGTCATGAAACTCCGACCTTAGATACACACCTAGATCCTTGGGTTGGTGGTAGAGCTTAAAAGCCTGATAGTACCTAGACTTGCTAAAGCTTGAGTCCCCTTAGTCCCACCCGGATAGAATACCCTGGTCAGGTTTCTAGTCCGCAACACTGAGTGGGCTAGAACTCTTCGTAGTTCGTATCATTTTGAAATCATCCATGTAATTGTAATTATGAATACCTCCCTAGTTAAGACGGAGTGTTGAAGAATGTAACTAGTATCGGTCTTCATAATTGTACTTGTCAAAATGATTTTCTTATTAAAGAAAATGGCTTATTAAAGCATGGTTTCATGCTTGGGTCATCAATTTCTAGGTCAAAGCCTCCATTACAGGCTTTTAGGTTTTGTCTCGAGTCATTAAAGTCATTGTCATTTTTATTAGATCCTTCTTGGGCCTTTGTATCATGTAAAAAGGATTATTTTTGAGTCAAAAAGGTTAATTGTCACCTCCACACCAAGTCGGCCTTGTCCCCATCAATTCGGCCTATAGTGGGACAATTCGACCCAGCGGAAAGGTTATATATAGAGAGTCAGTTCGATCCATTTGTCCTATTCACTCATAAAGTTCGATCTTCAAGGAAGAGAAACAAAAATAGAGTGAAGTAGTTGAAGGACAAAGCTTGCTAGGAAGACCTAATTCGAGTTTCAGGCCATTTATCTCTCACACGTGCGAAGTTTCTTAGTAGTTGCTGGGGTCGAAAATCTGTGTCTATTGCAGGTCCAAAATTCTGTTATTGGGGGTCGAAGTTCTGCTGCTAGGGGGCCGAAATTCTAGACAAAAGTTGTTGCTAGGAGGCTATCACTTGGAGACTTTGACAAGGATCATCTATTGAAGGGAAGGTCTGATTTGGTGGTTGGATGAGGTCTTTGTCTATGTCTAATAAGTCTGGAAGTGTCTCATCTTGATTTGAATTTACTAAAGGAAGAGGTTTGACTGGGTTTTCTCCTTGTATGGGTTTTTCCTTGGCTGAGCGCCTACATCTTGTGTATCTTGTTCTTGTGATCTTCATATACATATAATTTGGTAATTTTTTGATGAAAGATAAACTAATTAAGAAGTAAAAGAAGCCAACATAATTCACAAGTAATTATCAAGAAAGAGGAATCAAACCTTAATTCCTACAAGCATTGATTTCTCAATAGCTTTCACATTGTCTCTCAACTCATTCACGACTTGGTAACTCACTATAACTTGGCCTGGTAATACTATGAAAACTCAGCCCTAGTCCAACATGCTTTCCAGCTTAAACTCGGCTTGGAAACCCATATAACTTGGCTAAAAAAACACAACCCAAAATTTCGGGATGTGTGCCAGTCTGCTCCTGAAAACTCGGGGTTGACTATGCTGTTCAATTTCCTTGTTCTCATCCCTACAAAATCTTCCTTAGACTCACTTAAAGAACTCCTAGTCACTTTAAAATGTTTTGTACCTCGTGCACTTTTTCTCTCATAAAGTCTCTTTTAAAATATAAAAGTCACTTTAATATTAAAAGGCACTTAGTACTTTTTCTCCTAAAGTCACATTTAAAACATAAAGTGACTTAAGTCCATGACATTAATAAAACACATAAAGTCTCTAGACAAAATTTTTATCAATGTGTCTTCCTAGGCCAAAAGGATAAATGCCTAGGAAACACTTCCTTGGTTTCCCAACACTCCATCTTTATCTTTGAAGTGGATATGGTCACCTCTTGGTACCATCCTATCACTCACTACTCTCGCCACATCGCCACCCAACCTCCCTGGTGGTCTGCTCTCCTTCACTGAGTCATGTGCTTCCTTCAAGGTAACATAAAGCCTTCTCTGCTTCCTCCTCCCCGGAGAAGTCTCCCGCACAAGCGTGGGAGCCTCATCTCTATCCCTTGACACATGTGGCCTCGATGAAGATGCCCCTGTGGCTTGCAGTGATCCTGTACTTAGAGTTCTTGCACTTTGAGATCCCGCACTTAGAGATCCTACCCTCTAAGAAGCCAGTAATCCTCCTGACCTCTGTAAACTTGTACCAGTGTAACCTGATAGCTGTGGTGTGGCCCCCTATTGAGGAGCCTGCTACTCTACTCAATCATCCTCCGTGACCTCCTCACAATCCTACCTGGCTGAAATATGAACTTGTAGAGTCTCCCCTCACAGACACCAATCACTCTAGCAGCTGCCATGCTAGATCCCACGGATACATCAAGACTTGTCCATCCTGGAACAACACAACATATCCCCTATCCTCAATACAGGAAACTGATATCAGGTTCCTCCCTCAGCCTCGGTACATAAAGGATCTCCATCACATTTAGAGGTGGCAATGACTCCCTCTGAAAGGATATAGTCCCCACTCCTGTCGCTCTGACCCTAGTGTCATCTCCAAGCACCACCTCCAAGTCCAAACCCTTTGTTAGACTTGTAAAGTGCTCCCTCAGTCTAGTCACATGGCTAGATACTCCATTGTCTATAAGCCAGACACTCGTGGATATAGTTATTAGTACTAGTGGCTAAGCTTAGCACTAGTGCAAACTTTGTGTCAAACCTCGAGGTGAATTCCTCCACCACAGCTAATGCTACCACATCCTTCTTCTTCTTCCCCTTCTTCTAGGGATACTTAGAAGCATAGTGACCCATCTCCCCACAAGCAAAGCATCTAACTTTGCTCATGTCCTTCTCAGACTTCTCTTCTCCCTTTTGTTGCTTGGCCCCACTCGTGGACCCTTGCTTCTTCTTTTTCCCCTAGTCGCAAGGGCAACATTCTCCTCCTCATCTCTCCCACCACTTTGGCTGCCACTCTTGGCACTCCTCCTGGATGAAATCATCACATAGCCTCCTCCAGTATGGAAAATGCTCTTTGGCCACAATGCCACGTATGAATCCATCCCATTGCTGGTTGAAACCATTTGGTGTGATCTTAACCAATTGGTCCTCGGGAATGGCCTCTCCCACAACAACCAACTCATCTCTCACCTGAGAGATCTTGGTGAGGTATGAGGTCATCGTGCTGGTCTTGGTCATCTTGGTACTTCTTAGCTTCTGCCTCAACACCATCTTCCTGTTCTCATTGGAACTCTGCTATAGTGTCACTAGGGACTCCCACATCTCGTTGGCAAACTTCTTCCCAGTCACATGTATGTTACATGAGGGAATAGGTGGTCTCTGATGGCAACGAGAATGATTTTGTTCGCTTTGACATTCTTCTTGTTGAACTCACTCAACTGAACAAGATTTGTGGGAGGTTGCACGATATTCTCCACAATGTTAATACCTCCAACTCCTCAAACAAAAACATTATCCTCTCCTTCCATAGGCCAAAATTTTCTGCCCCTGCCAATCTGTCCTCCATCCTTATACCAGTTGCCATGACCCTTCAACCAACACTAAACAGTGAAATCTATCACAAATCTGTCACACGGTAAGTCTGCCTCCCTCTCAACCAACAATCCTTTGGGTTTCGGAAAATGTTTTAGGGTTGTCTTCTCACTGTTCTAGCAGAAGATGCTTGCAGGTCTAATATATCAGCTGAAGTTTTACTTAGAGTCTTCTTTGTGATGGTGCATCTATATAAGGGCTCTCACTTATTTTTGCATAATTTGAAAATCTGTTTTGGACTAATTATGGCACATCAGTGAAGGGCTTAATTATGGTTTCCCCACTTGTTTTGTAAAAGAACCAGCCAAAAGAAAGAGGAAAAGTTACTGTGGCGATGGTGGGCAACTTCTTAAGTTCCCCTAGGGTTGCACTTAGTCAGTTACTTTGTAACATTTGAAGTGCAAGTTTGGGAGGTAAAAAAGACATTTGTTTTTTAATGAGTTGCTGAGACACGAGGCTCAAATATAACTCCCCATTTATTATAGGTGATGTTCTCTTCATGGCTTAGGAGTTTTGCATAGGTTGTCTTTATAATAAGGGCGTGATCCTGATGACTGGGGATGTGCTCCAAATTGTCTAGTCTTGCAAGAAGATGAATGATAAAAGCCATTGTGTCACTTGAAGAGAAGGCAGGCCAGGCCCTACCCATACGGACAGTGACTCATCAAAATCTTTGTGTTTCTAACTTGAGTATTAACTCCATTCAATGCAATTGAGTGTGTTCCATATTCCTAATCTTCAGTATCTTCCTTTTAGTCTGTGCAGTCAATTTTGACTAAATAGTCATTTTTGTTTTGCCTTTTCCTTCAAAAAAATGTGTGTCTATATTTGCATAGTTTGACACGTATTATATTCATGCTTTGTAGAGAAAAGAGGAGCATGCTGGTGCTAATTTGTGGTACTCATTACAGGAAATGAGGCTGCTAGGGTGAAATTTATTGATGGAGATGTTACTAAGGAGGATACCTTGCAACCGGCATGCAATGGTATGGATGCAGTTGTCTGTACTGTTGGAGCAAGAGCTGGATGGCGAATTCCTGGCTATGATCAAGGCACCCCTAAGCATGTGGACTATTTAGGGGTGAAAAAGCTGAGTGAAGCTGCAGCTTCTGCAATGGTATATATTCTGTTTTATTCTTTGCTGTGGTTTTGTAACTATTGCCCACTAGGTTGTTTTGTTACAGCGTGTTCTACTAAAATTATATAAACAGCTTTCTTTGTTCAGTATATACAATATCCACATTTTTCCTTGATATCCAGTTTCTTTTGTAGCAATCCTTTGTATGCTTCTTAACAAGAGAAAGACTCATAGGGTTGAACGGGTAGACTGGAAGGTTTGAAAGGATTAGAATATTTTCTTGAATTTCACATCTCTTTCTGATATTATACTGTTTTACACTGTTCCTGAAAGAATAGATAATTTCAAATAGATAATTTTTTTAACCAACCATGTTGAATAAACCCATGTTTGGCTGTATCTCAGTTGGCTAGGAGTTTGGTTAATACAAATACAATTTACACCTAGATGCACTTAACACTTTTCTAAGTATAATCATCCCATTTTCTTAATGTGAAATATTGCATGGATTTAGTGTCATAGGAGCATAAAATTGAAACAGAAAAATTCCTTTACTGATTTCTTGTATTGAAAGAACCACAAAAGAACACGGACACTACCCAATTATGCCAGATAGTTTCTATTTTGCTGGTGCAGAATTCAACTTTTTTATTCTAGGATTTCTCAAGAGGATTCTAGTGCAATATTTGTTTAGTCAAATATGAGCTCATTTGACTCGAAAAATTTCTATGGGGTCCTGACTAGTAACTTTATATTGCTTTTAGAAATTAAAATGAGAAAATATTATCTTCTTTGTCATTCCACCGAAGAAATCATTTAAGGATTTCATGGACACAGAAAACTCGCTTCAGTGAGTGAAAAACATACTCTTCCCTGAGGGACTCATAAGCATCAATTCAGCACAATGCTATGACTGATGGTGTTATATGTGTAGGGGTGAGTTATTGTTAAATAGAAAGATTGAAGTTGACTATCAATTATAATAGGCAACTAGGGCCAAATTCCACCTTGGGACAACTCATTTGATGGAGATGATGATTGCATTAAATTCCTCTTTTCAAGAGGACCAAAATTGATTTAAAGATCATCTAATTTGGAAAAGCAGAAGTGTGATTTTGAATTTATGCTCACACATGTGCAAATTGTTCAGGTCGGCCACATCATCATGTAGGCTCATGAGGCCCAGTGGACATGACTCTTCACCCTCAACGACTTGTATAAATACAAGTGATATCTCACCTCATTTGGCATCATCATCACTTACACATTCTTCTCTCTCCTTCTCTCATTGGTTTGTACAACTATTGGACAGTGTCTCTCTCTGACACGTGTGGCAAGAAGGATGAGTTTCTAGACTGAATTGTAGGGCCGAAAATTTCAGGCGCTGACCAAGTTTGACCAGCGTTGACGAGGGACTCTTTGAGCTGTTTTGACTGTGATTTTTGGAGGGTTATTTCTGTTTCTCTAGGCCACATTTTTGGGCACAAAAATCAAGAAGATCTGGGAGGTTTGACCAGTGCTAACTTCAGGCTTGACTGCAAATTTAACCGCAGAAAATTACAGCAGATTCTCTCTCCTTTGACCAAATTTGACTGGACTGTTTTGGACTGATTTTGATCAACAAGGAAGGCCACATTTGACTGAGCTAAAGGAGGCAAGTTTGACAACTGCGTTGACCATCTTTGACTTTCTGGTTAGGGCTGAAGTTTGACTACAAAATTATTAGGGCTTTGATTTGGCTAGTCAATTTTTGTACTCTCTCTCTGTTGAACATTTGATATAATAATAAGAAGATTTGATCAAAGGTTTTTCCCCACATTGGGGTTTTTCCCTGGCATTCGCCAAATCTGGTGTTCTCTTGTCTTGGCTTGTCTTTTGCATTTTGTTTCATGTTCTATCTACTTTTACTGTCAATGTGATTAATGGTTAATGTGATTGTTATTGGAAAACTAAATTGAAATTGTCATTTGGTTGCTAAAAGAACATTGAAGTAATTATGCTAAGCATAGAACTTACCATTGTTATTTAAAATTAACATGGTATCAGAGCACAAGTGAAGGCAAAGCCCAAGCAAGAGAGAGAAAAAGCAATCACTAGGAGAGATCTGTTGGACAAGACTATTGGACTAATGGCTACTACATCTTACTTCAAATCTGGGGATAAGCTCAAGGACAAATTTGACTATCATGCATGGAAGATCACTTTGGACTTGACTTTGGAAAAGCATGATGCGATTGACTAAATACAAGAAAAACATGATGCCATGGACCTGTTGCTGCGAAGACTAAATACAAGAAAGGTGATGTCAAAGCTAAGAAAATTATCATAGACTCCATTCAAAAACATTTGGTTGCCTATATTTTTGATTTGGAAACATCTAAGGAGATGTATGATAAGCTTGTTGGGATGTTCAAAGTAAACAATGCAAATAAAATCCTCTTTCTCAAGAGCAAGTTGTGTTGATTTGGGGTAGCATCGGATGTGCTCTAGCTACAAAATTTGGTGGAAAGGCTAAGGCGCATGAGATCTCCAATACCCAAAAAGGGTTTGGACAGATTCTAAAAAGTTTGGCAGACATTAAAATAATTAATATTTTTAATGGAGTCCCTAAATTTAAACTTAGGGAAATTAAAATATTAATATGAATTAATATAAAACTGTGTTAGAATGGTCCAAAAGTCATGTATCAAGCCAGATCTAATCTTAACCGTTGATTAGGGACTTAATCTCGGCTGTTGATTTGTCAACGAGAAAAGTATAAGATGAGGCTTGAGGGTCACTTGGAGAACACACCAAGAGATCAAGATTTCAACTTTTTGGGGCTGGGTTTGCTGAGAAAGTTGAGAGAGTGATCTGGAGTTGCAGTTGAGGGGCAGTGAATACAAAAGCAAAGAGGTAGAGATAGTGCCAGGCGGATCAGTGCAATAGCTGGGAACGCTGACGCAGAGGGTAAAAGCCAGAATTGCCGGGAACAACTAGAATTGCTAGAATAGCTGGGAAAGTTGACACAGAGGGTAGAAGCTGGAACTGCTGGGAACAACTGGCATTGCCGGAACTGTCAGGAAAGCAGACGCAGAGGGCATAAGCCGGAACTGCCAGGAAAGTTGACACGGAGGGCAGAAGAGGCTGACGCTGGGGTTTTTCGTGGGGTAGATTGGAGCTGAGGAGTTGCCGGAGTGTTTATCCAGGGTTTCAGCTGGAGCATCTGTCTCCGAAGGAGAGGTACTACTGTCAAGATTTTTCTCTGTTGGGTGAGCCAGATTTGGCACCTAGATCGTCTTCTGAAACTGCTTAATAAATCAAACCCTCAGATAGTTGCACTTATTTTCCCGCATTGGGTTTTTCCGGGAGCATTAGTCCAAAAATAATAGTGTCATTTGTGTGCTTGTGTCTGTTTCCTTCAGTTGATGATCGGTAATGTGTTGAGCATGTACTTGTGTTTATTTTCAGTATTTACATGGTAAATAACTTGTTAATTAATTAGAAGATTCAGAACAAGTAGGAAGGAATAAATCATAAAGTACATGGAGGGTTTCTAACTGTTAGACTCAGAAACTTCAACAAGTTGAAGGACATCAAGATGGATAAATGGGAGTCTATCCAATCCTACTTCATGAGGATCACACAAATCAAGAATGACCTTCTATCTATTGGAGAAGTTATCGCTGACAGGGAGCTCACTCTCATTGCACTTGGAGGTCTTCCAAGATCATGGGATGTGTTTAACACAACCATTCTCAACAATCTTAGGTTTCCTAGTTTCGATGAATTATTGACTAGATGCACTCAAGAAGAGACACGGAGAGACAAACCCTCAAATGGAAATGAACCCATTGCCTTCTCTACTCATGCTAAGAGGAAGAATAATGCTGGTCCAAGAAGACAAGGTCAAGGATTCAAGCAAGGATTCAAAGAAGGAAGAAAAGGAAGGTGCTACAATTGCAATAGGTTTGGCCATTATGCTAGAGAGTGTCCTCATAAGAAGGACACTCCAAGGGATGACAACAACAACAACAACTACTACAAAGCCAATGGCAATCAAAGGAACAATAGGTTCAACAATAAAGGAAAGACGAATGCTCCCGCTGCTCAATATGGAAATGGTCGACCTCCCAAAAGGATGAGAAATTCCAGGTATGAAGAAAGTAATGTTGTAGAAAAACAAAAGGAATTTTATCTTATTTCCGATCTATCTATTGCCTCTCATCCGGATACTTTGGATCATTGGTTGATTGATAGTGGAGCCTCAAGGCACTTCACTGGGTACAAGGAGGCCCTCTCAAATTTGGTTGAAAATAAGACTAATTTGGACATCATACTTGGAGACCATGCCACCTACCTCGTGAAATGGATAGGTACTGTCACTCTTCACTTAAATCAAGGTCAAACCATTCATCTACCAGAAGTGTTGTATGTGCCTGATTTTGAGAAGAACTTGGTGTATATTTCTGCGATGGCAAATAAAGGCTTCAAGGTAGCATTCATTGATGGAAAGGTACGTATTTGGCAAAGAAACCCTAAAGATGCATTTACACGTGGATTTAGGGTTGAAGGTCTCTATCAAGTTGGAGGAAGTCCTTTGGGAGCCTTAACTTGTGATACTTCTCTTCAATCTAAATTATGGCACCGAAGATTTGCTCACCTTCATTACAAAGCCTTACTTGGGGTAAGGAAGATGGTCACAGGTATGCCTGAGTTGAACATGAATCATAAAGGAGTTTGTCAGGGTTGTGCAATTGGGAAACTTACAAGGGGACCATTCCCTTCAAGTGAAGGCCAAACTACTGATATTCTTCAATTGGTACATTCTGACCTATTTTGTTATGCTCTTAACCTGCAAATGATACCCAAATACAGAATATGCGAAGAAAAGATACCGAGAACACAGAATATGCAAAGATACCCAGAACACAGAATGGCATTGATTTTATTATTCAGAGAGTAATGTTCACTTGCCTCTTCGAGGGGGCAACCTCCAATAGAGCAGAGCTCGATTACAAAAATAAGACACGACGCTCCTCGCAGGGAGTTTCTTCCTTTATATATGACTCCTATGAGTAATACCACGGGTCAATACCGCTTATTACTAATACCATCTATCTAATACTATGGCCCATTTGCAACTAACTGTGGTTCCTTTATTAATTGCGGATTAACCACTTACAATTATTAATATGGGCTTTATTGACTCTTGACTATGACGTGGTCCCATTACATAGATAAGGGGGTTAGGATGGGACCCTAACATGCCCACCCCCTTAAGAGTAGCCTTGTCCTCAAGGCTGAAGCTGCGGAAACTGCTGCAGAATAGTGGTTGGCTCCCAAGTTGCGTCTTCTGGAGAGGTGTCTTTCCATTTGACTAGGACTTCCTTAATCATGTGGCCACGCAGTTGCTTGACTCGTGTGTCGAGGACCTGTTCCGGTTG
>APFE030880690.1:75194-132129 GCA_000404065.3 Pinus taeda
TCTCTAAAATGTTTAGCTCCTACACACTCTACAGTCGACTTGACACACTAATTTCGTCATTCTAAAGAATGAAAAATTCCATCCATTTCCAGAATATGAGACACGGGGGCTTTACTGGGGGAGCAATACCATACCACGTGTCTTCATATTAAGAAAAAATGACATAATATATTGAGCATATAATATGGGATAAAGGGGTTTTATATGTTGTGTATAAAAAAATGGAGATCAAAGTTAATGGAAAAATACAAAGGGGTATAAAAAATGTTAATGAAAAAATAGATACCTACAATATCTAGTGAAAGGAGGGGTTTTTTAAATTGGGAAGGTGTATTGGGTTCGTATTGGTAGAGGGTTAAATAAAGTGACTTTTAGAGGTATTTTCCAATATGTAGTCAAATTAAAAGTATTGTTTAGTATGCCAAGAACGCATGTGCAATGTGAGGGGTTCATTGAGTGAAGCCCCGTGATGTGAAAAAGAAAATTGTTTATGAGCCCTTGTCCTTGATGTGCTCCTCGTACCAACCCTACAATATTGTGCCTTTTGAAAGAATGCAGAAACCTCATTCTTGGGCTTATACAATTTGCAAAGTCAAATCAAAACGTTTATCTCGAACATTCACTCGGGTTTCATTGGGTTCAATCATGCAAAAGGGGAAATTTTCCACATGTATGGAGAGCTTAGTTAAAGTATTGAAGAGTGTCGACTTCCTGACACTTAGAAGTCCAACAATGCTAATCTTGAGGTGGGAAGAAAACTGGCCAGAATTGGATGCTCTGCGAGGGCTTCCTCCTTGATTAATTTTAGAGGCATTTTGCAAGGTGTGAAGAATTCTATTGAGAAAATCAGAGATAATTTTGCAAGAGGTAAATCTGATATAAATTATGTATAATTTCATCCAAAAAGTAAAGAAATAAATTTTAAGAAAGTATAAATATTAATCAATCTATTAAAAATTATTATATAATTTACAATTATTATTATTATTTATTATGATTTTACAAAAATTCTATTAGTATATGATTACTTTTACAGAAGATTATTTAAAGTATTGAATAATAAGTGGATATTTTATTTTATTTTTGATAATTTTTTTAATTTTATTTATTTTAAAATTTCCTGATTATTTTAAAATGCAATTAAATATTTTTAAATTTAAAGTTTTTATATCAAAGTTTTTATTAATTCATGTGAATGAAATTATAGTTTAATGAAATTTTTCAATCAATTATTATTTAAAAAGTAAGTTTATTCATTTATTAACTTCTTCTTTATCGGTGGAGTGGCAAGTGTAAGGGAAGTCAAAGTTTTTATTCAAGAGAAAATAAAAAAATTGAGTTTACATGCAGACTTTAGGATAGCTATGACCAAAGAAGCAAGACTTAAGATCTTTACAAAGGGATTTTTCTTCTCAAAGCCCAAAAGCAAATGCAATAGTTATATGGAATAGCTACAATAGTAAATTCCTTGATCATTATCATATTTTTACAAGGAAAATCTTCACTCAAATTACTTTTGTTACGAAGATAAGAGAATTGATAAAAGTATTGTATTTCTTGCATTGTGTCATGAGAATAACTTAAGTAACCACCCAACAAATGAAGGTTGGCCATTGTTTAATAAATGGTGGGGTATCAATTCATATCCCCCCTTAGAATTTAATGTCACCACTTAATAATGGGAATCACGTTAATTTGAAAGGAAAGGCTCCCCTTCTTGATATTTCTGGAACAACAACATGAGACCCTATATTCATACCCTACTCTTATATTCGTACCCTAATCTCATGTGAATCAATAAGAGTATTAATGTAGTTTATTTGGTTTATAAATGTGAGTTAAGGGATTGAGGCATAAAAAATATCTATAAATTTCCAAGGATCTCTCCTAGTTTTATTTGACCTAGGGATCTTATTATTTCTAGGGTAGAATAGAGTCTACAAGGGTCCTCTCCTCTCGAGCTCTAAATTCCCCCCTTCTTTATGTTAATTTGAGTTTGCAACAACTATTGTTGTTTTAACATCTCTTCTTTCCAATTTTTCTTCTTCTTTGTCCAATGATATAGCTTTTGATAATACAATTTGTTGTAGATTGGCATCAAAAAGAAAGTTTTAGTGTCCCTTGGATATGTAAAGTTAGAACTATACTCGAAATTGGTATTTGGAAAAGATGGTGTATTGTTCTTGTAACAAGTGTCTTTCCTATGAAATTATATACCTAAAGAAAGGGCTCAAGTATTGAATGAAGGGGGTGTTAGAAACTCAATATGGTGTTATCAATGCTCGCATCTGATGGGAATGCTAGCAAGTTGAGCTAGAAAGGAAAAACAAGGCTATGAGCTCCACTAAAGATAATGTGTAACTAATATAGTAAAACATGTTGTAGACCTAAGGAATTGCAAGAAAGAGATGGATGAGTTTATGGGTGTTCCACTTGGTCGTAATATAGAAATCATGTTAGGGTCCTACCCTAACATACCTACTTTAGGCTACCTACATTTTAGTTGATTATTATATATGACCATCCTCTTTGACTAAGGCGCATGAGATAATAATGGATAGTTAATTACTGTAAAAGGGCCTACTCTATATTTCCTTTTAAGTAGTTGGTAACTATTAGTAAAGAAAACATAAGTAGTTATGGTTTTTACTAAGGAAACATTATTTAAAGAGATGGGAGACTATGAAATTATTTTTTCTTGCATTATTTATTTGGAGCTTTGCTCAAGGAAAGGACACCCTACCTAAAGAGACAAGTGAACATTGTATTTTTCTTCACATTATCAATGTATAAAGGTATTTTCTACAAATTTCATCTTATTATCTCTTATTTCTATTACATATGCAATTACATTCTATGTATACCTAGTTATATTTCAATTTCAAATGGTTAAGGATCACTATAAGTGACCAGTATCAAATATCTTTCACTGCGTTATCACACCTATGGATTTTAGACAAAGAAAAATCAAGCTAGAGATGTGTCCTAATGCCTTTAAATAACATAGCGATTTTTCATTCAGTGGGTAAATGTTATGCTCTTAACCTGCAAATGATACCCAAATACAGAATATGCGAAGAAAAGAGACCGAGAACACAGAATATGCGAAGAAAAGATACCAAGAACACAGAATGGCAATGATTTTATTATTCAGAGAGTAATGTTCACTTGCCTCTTCGAGGGGGCAACCTCCAATAGAGCAGAGCTCGATTACAAAAATAAGACACATTGCTCCTCACAGGGAGTTTCTATCCTTTATATATGACTCCTATGAGTAATACCACGGGTCAATACCGCTTATTACTAATACCATCTATCTAATACTACGGCCCATTTGCAACTAACTGTGGCTCCTTTATTAATTGCGGATTAACCACTTACAATTATTAATATGGGCTTTATTGACTCTTGACTATGACGTGGTCCCATTACATAGATAAGGGGGTTAGGGTGGGACCCTAACATATTTGGTATGTTGTCCGTAACATTATTGGGAGGATACTTATACTATACAATTTTTGTGGATGACTTCTCTCGCAAAACATGGATCTATTTCTTGAAGAAGGATGAAGTGTTCAAATGGTTCCGTTCTTTCAAAGCCTTGGTGGAAAATCAAACAGGGAAGAAAATCAAAATATTAAGGACCTGTTACCCACCATTTTGTGGGTGATATCCCTAGGAGAATTTTTTTCTCCAAAATGGTCCTCAGCCGGTAGCCAGCAACCCCTTACAGCTACCAACTAGCTCATTGTGCCATTTCTTCCCCACATGAGCCAACGATGTGGTCCTTCACCCATCTGTCATGATTGTATGTTTGAAGGTGGGCCTCCCAAACTTGAAGGTATGCCTTGTCATTTGGTAATTGAGTATTGTAGTTTACTTATCATGGAAACTTTTGGGCATGGATTAATGGGGAGATTTGGCGGAAAGAGTGGATTAGGTTTGTGCTTTTGCCCCCTAGACCTCTTTTGGATGTTAACCTTGGACGCTAGTCCCATGGGATCTCTTCTACTGACCTTTGGGCTTTAGGGACGATACTACATGGAAAAACTTGATTTTGGTTGCATGGTCCCGCTCCCTCATTCACGTATATCACTCCCCTTTCGCTCATTATAACCCCATTCATCATTCCTCCCACCTAGGTCCACATTCATCCACTGGGTCCACAAAGGGTTAGCCTTCCCCTCCCCTTTGCGTTTTCTTCTTAGTTCGAGAAAGATTTCTCATTGATAGCTTGCATGGCAAGCTCAGTAGGAAGCAACATATGGTATATTGATTATGGAGCATCTTTTCACATGATCGGGAACAAAGAGTATTTCAACCAACTGAAGGAGAAGGACTTGCAATTTCACATTGAGCTAGGAGATGATGGCAAGTACTTGACTAGGGGAGTTTGTATTGCCAGCTTTGAGAGGGAGTCTGGTAGCTCTCTCCATCTTAGGGATGTCCTCTATGTTCTAGGCCTTTAGAAGAATCTTGTTTCTATTGCTACCCTAGAGGATGTTGGAAATGTTGAAAATTATAACTAGGTTCGGTCTTCATTGTAATCATGACATTGTATATTCTTTATTAAGAAAGAAAGAGAAAGAAAAGTAAATTCTATTTTATTTTTTGGAGTATGGGTTTCATAATCAAGTTTGACTCAAAAGCATGTTCTTTGTGGTTTTAGGTCTTGTAGGTCTTTCTAGGATAAAGAATAATATTGGTCATGTAACATAGTCCCATTTGGATTCATTGTGATGAAGAAAAATATTAATTTTATTGAGAAAAAACCATGGATAAGCCCAAGATCAAGTCGGCCCAAGAGCAAGATCAGGTCAACCTAAAGGAGAGGTATTCGACTCTCAAGAAAGGCTATAAATACAAGGGAGCTCGACCTCATTTGGACACACATATCAAGAAAGTTTGATCTGCAATAGCGAAGGAGAAGAAGAGTAGCCGGGAGGATGAAGAAGAAGAGCAAAAGTCAAAATTTTGTCAAGGAAGCTTTTCTCTTGTATTGCTAGGGTTTGTGAAGCTGCTAGCTGTAGGAGGACTAAATTCTGTAGCAGTTGTAGGGGGCCAAAATTGCAAAGCTAAAATTCTGTTGCAGGGGTCAAAGTTGCAGTAGCAGTGGAGCAGAGTCGAAGTGTTGGAAGCTGTCTTAAGGAAGATCTTGTTGGGGGATGGCTTGGGGTTTGGAGGGTTTATTGGCTTGGGTCTTTGGGTCTTGGAAGTCTCTTTGTAAGTAGATTCTAAAGAATAAGAGAAGCATTTTCTTGGTTTTCCCCTTGGAGGGGTTTTGCCCTGGCTTGGAGCCTATATCTTGTGTACTCTATCTCTCTGTGATCTTCATTATTTTTGGTAATTGCTTGATGAACAGATCTAAAGAATTAATAAAGAAACAAATAATATCACAAGTAACTATCATGATAAGGAAAATAAGTTCTAATCTACAAGTCTCCATATTTTCCAACATGGTATCAGAGCTAAGGTGCAAGCAGGAGATTGGAGATCACATCTTTGCTAGCGCTATGGTAAGGGTTTTAAGGCTCTTGGAAATCTCGCTACATCTATCAAGAATTGCCCATTGAAGATCATCTCCAAGCTCGCAAAGGAAGTAACAGATGGAAGCTTGTTCTCCGCTTTATCCGGCACATTCAAGGATGAGAATGTATGGGTTATTGACAGTGGCACCTCCAAACATAGGCGGGAGAATGCAGTCAACTCCAAACCCTATCTAAGGGAACTATCGAACTTGGAGACAACAAGAGCTATCTAGTGAAAGGCATTGGATCTACATCATTGGAACCTAAGTCAGGTGGAAGCATTCACCTCAACAACATTTTATATGTTCTAGGTTTGAAGAAAAACTTACTTTCTATTCCTTGTCTAGAGGATAAGGGTGATAGAGTTGCTTTTGTTGATGGTAAGGTTTTGGTTTGTGGTAAGGGCTCTAGTATTAATGAAGAAAGGGTGATTGGGATTTGTGAAGGGACATTGTATGGACTCTATAGTCCCCTAGCTCAAGCCCTAGTTCACCTAAAAGTGAGTCCTTTTGAACCATGGCATACAAGGTATGGATACCTTCATTATAAGATATTGCCATATTTGAGTCAAATGGTCAATGGCATCTTCGAAATAAAAGATGATCATGAAAGGATCTGTAAGGAATGTGCTCTGTGAAAATTCCTCGACTGGAATCCCTATTGCAACAACGATGATATTACTCCTATTTGTTAAATTCCCTTAAACAAATTACTTGCAGTGTCCTACGGCAAATGTCGTAATACATACAATGCAACCTTCACTTAATTAAATATTATGCAAAAACAAGAGACTGAGCAATAAAGAAAATAGTAAATACAACACAATAGACGCTGTTATTTTTGGACAAATGTCCCTGGAAAAACCCAATGCGGGAAAATTGGTGTAGCAGATCTGAGGGTTTTATATTATTAAGCAGTAGTTTCTGAATACAACTCTTGATGCCCTCCCGACAATTCGGTTACAGAGAAATACAATTGGCAGAGAAGAATTGTGAGATTACCTCACTCTACCCAGAAAATCTTGACTGTTTCGGCAGCTGAATCAACTGTCCTCGGCTACAACTACGTTGCCCCTGCGCAGTAACTGTGTGGGCCTGCGTGGAGCTCTCTGAGGCTCTGCGTCAGCTCAACTGGGAAACATCTTTCCTTCTGGAGCAGTTTCCAGCCCTCCTAGCTCAAAAATGTCAGCTCCTCTTCAAAACTCAGACTTCTGCATGGGTGATTGAGCTGCCTCTACGTGAGCCTTTTTGGCTCATCGTCAAGCTCTGCGTGAGCCCTTCTGGCTCAGCATCAACACTCTGGTGTCTCTCTACCTCTCTCTGCTGTGTATCCTGAGCTCTGGAGAAGATACTCCAACCCAACTATCCCTCCCCCTTAACTGCAAGAAATCTCCTCGATCAGAACTTCCTCCTGAGAACTTCTCATTTCATAAATTCTATCTCTTGATCTCTTGGTGTGTTTTCCAAATGACCCTTGTTGGAAATATGAAGATGGGGCGTGAGTCAATATTCCTTAGCAATTAGCACTTTTAAATCTTTTCAGAGCATTAGTTAATCTTCAATTATTATTAATGTTTATGCAGTAATAACAATGAATAAAAGAACACAATAGCCACAAGAATTTTAGGTGGAAAACCCCCTTCGGGTCAAAAACCATCGAACGCTTTTCTAATAAATTCTTTAATCTTCAACCCCAACTGAAATGAAAGGAACAACTTCCTAGAATTCTAGAAAAGCATTCTTCTCCAGCTCCCAACGCCTTGGTTTCTTCAGTAATCAATTGAGTGGATGCCCCAACCGCCTAGTGAGCCACAACTCGGCCTAGCACCACCCTACCACCCTGAAGTGTTCATAGGCCCCAACCTATAAGCGACTTCATACGCCTGCCTACCTGCCACCCTATGATGACTAAAATAAGACAAGGCTGTGGATTCCCAAACCAGGGACAACAATTCACGATACAATAAGATGTACAATGATTTTCGTGTACTTGACCAAATACCCAATCACTCTATGACCTGCAACCCAACCATGACATCATCCTAAGAGTGACTCCTAACACTGCCCCTTCGACTCTAGGTAGAATGACTCTTTCACAAATGACTCTTTTACAATATTTACAATGATGATTCTTTTACAAACTACTCTTTTACAACTTTACAATGATGACTTTTATAAATGACTCTTTTACAATTTTACAATGATGACTCTTGGCCTTAACAATACTTCAGGATATTTGGATGGCTGTCATATCTTCAAGGATGTCCTGCTGCAATGCTTCCTTTGATTTGATACTTCTGCTTTTGAATTCTTGCTTGATGTTTTACTTGAATCTTCTTCTACTTGCATGCAAAATTTGCCCGACGAAACCAATCCCAAAAGTGTGCTTGTCACTTTTGTTGTTGACTTGTTGCAGCAGTAGACAAAGACTCCCACTCTTGATATAGGCCTGGACTCTATGCAAGACTATATCCAAAACTGACCTAAAGATATATACAATAAAAACGATGACATACCCTAGACTTGTGATGGACCAAGTTCTAAGCACAACAATAGAGACCATTCTATCAACTATGACAAGACAAGTAACATGAACATACAACATCATATAGATTTATCAGACTTGGTGTAGCATCAAATGTGTAGTATCAAGAATAGGACATCCGAAATGTGGTATCAAAACTACTTGTGACATATAGAGACATAGAGATATAACGAAGACCTTGTATATACTTATGTTGTCTTGCAAAAACATATGTCAGAGATGATACTCAAAATTCAAATGTAAACACTAGTCATGCATAACTTGCTGTAGGAGACTTACCTTTGACTATTGATGTGTGGTCCTTACTGCAGTGATCCTTGAATGCATGCTTTTTCTTTCCTTCTAGGAGCTCAATATTGAATCTGTTGTATCTATGTAATTTTGTATCTCCAGGGCCTGAAATTTCGTTCTGTGGTAGCCCTTTGAGTCCTCTTTCCAACCCCACAGGTTTGATCAAGATTGGATTCTTCAAGAAAGAGTTATGCCCAATCTCCCATGATGACCGGATTATATACTAGTTCAGTAGAGCGAACTTGTACGAAGTGCCACATGTCACTGTTGTGACCTTCGGCCCTGAAAACGATACCCAACAAACTTCAGTCCATCTTCTTTCTATCACTATGTACGAAATTTGAATCCAATGCTTAGAGAGAAAGTTATGATGATTTTCCCAACGTCACTTGTTTGACATGGAATTTAGGAGCCTGCAAAAACCATAACTTCCTAAGATCATATCTCCGAAAATATAGCGAACCAAGATCTAAAATTTGGTCACGAGATTCATCAAGAATTCGGCTCAAATGGATTTAATTTCAACTTCTGAAGCTTCACAGAAAAAAAGCTATAGCGAAAATGCCACAATGACTTGTTTGAAGCCACAAAATCCCTACTACAGGCAGATATGAGGGTCAATATTTATATGAATGTCTTGAGTTGAGAGGGTCCTCAACAAGTGAACGTTGGAGGGATTTTAGGAGCAAAAAAAACATTATTAATTATTGACTATTCAATGACCACAACGAATTATGAGTGCCATGCCACAACCCCATAGGGTTATAGCCCACTAACTGGGGTTACTAACTTCAAACTCGAATATCTCTCAAACTATGAAGAATTATGTGGCGTGCCATATATCAACGAAAACATCTTGACGAGTAGGATCTATCTAGAAGATCCTTGACTCAAAATAGAGTAAGTTGTCAAGTCGAAATGCCCATGCAAGATCGGGGTAGCCCCTGGTGCTGCTTGGGTCGACATCAATGACATCCACTGATCAACAATCTATCCCTTTGGCATTGATGGCAACACAAGTACTCCCCCTGCAATCATGACACCTCTTCCTACTGCCTTCTCTCTCCCTTTGTCGTCAATGGCAAAGGATAACTCCCCCTAATAAATTGTCATCCTGCGGACCTGTACACAACTCCACTCCCCCTTTTTACTGAGTTACATAAGAGAAAGATTCTAATGAGAACTTGGGAGAATCCCAAGCTTTTGGCGAAGATACTGAAATGCTTCATGAGGTAATGGTTTGGTAAAGATGTCAGGAATTTGTTCCTTTGTGCCAACATATTCAAGCTTGATATTCTTTTCGGCGACTTGCTCTCTAATAAAATGATATTTGATCAGAATGTTCTTTGTTTTGGAATGCATCACTGGATTTTTGGAGATACTAATGGCACTGATGTTATCACGAAAGATGGGAATAGGCTCATCAAACTTAACTTGAAGATCTTGCAAGGTTTGCTTCATCCAGAGAACTTGAGTACAACAAGCTACTATCGCAATGTATTTATTATGCTTCCGCTGTGGATAACGAGATTGAAGACTGCTTTTTACTTAACCATGAGACAAGGCAACCACCTAGGTAGAACATTGCTCCACTGGTACTCTTACAATCATCAACACTTCGTGCCCAATCTGCATCTGTATAAGCTTGGATGACCATATCTTTTCCTTTGGGATACCAGAGACCATATTCAGCTGTGCCCTTAAGATATCGAAGAATTCTTTTGACGACAATGATATGAGATTCTTTTGGTGCTGCTTGGAATCATGCTACTTGTCCAACTGCCTGCATCACATCCGGCCGGGAGGCTGTCACATATAGGAGAATACCAATCATGGATCTATACAACCTTTGGTCGACATTCTTTGATGAGTCCTCTAAGCTTAACTTGCAACCTGTTACCATGGGGGTAAGGACTTGCTTGCAATCTTCCATCTGGAATTTCTTGAGCATTTCTTTGATGTACTTGGTTTGATATATGAATATTCCTTTATCTTGCTGAGAAATATGAAGCCCTAAAAGGTATGTCAGTTCGCCAAGCATAGACATTTCAAATTCACTTTGCATTTTTGTGGCAAACTTTTTACTTAATCTGTCATCACTACTTCCAAAGATTATATCATCGACATATACTTCGATAATTGTTAGGTTATCTCGATCCACTTTCACATAAAGATTGTTGTCAACACTTCCTTTCTTGAATCTTTGTTGATGTAGATATCTGTCAAGACAAGCATACCAAGCCCTAAGAGCTTGCTTGAGACCATATAGAGTCTTCTTTAATTTGCAGACATAGTCTTCTTTGTCAGAGAGCAGAAAACCTTTAGGTCGTTCAATGTAAACTTCTTCCTTCAATTCACCATTTAGAAAAGCTGACTTAATATCCATTTGGAAGACCTTGATTTTTCTCGAGCAAGCATAAGCAAGAAACATCCTGATAGCTTCCATTCTGGCAATGGGAGCAAATGTTTCTTCAAAATCAATTCCTTCAACTTGTGCATATCCTTTGCAGACTAATCTTGCCTTGTTCCTGGTAACCTGTCCGTCCTCATTCAATTTGTTTTTGAAGACCCATTTAGTTCCAATAACATTTTTGTCCTTTGGTCGTGGAACCAATTCCCAAGTGTTGTTCTTCTCAATTTGATCCAATTCTTCATTCATAGCTTCTACCCAGTGTTCATTTTGACTAGCTTCCTCAAAATTGCTAGGCTCAAAAGTCGCTAATAGAGCAAGATGGGCTTGCTGTGATGAACGAAGTTGTCGGCTTCTTCTAGTTCTAATTCCTTCATTTATGTCGCTGATGATTTGATTTGATGGATGATTCTTTTGATGCCATTCTTTTAAAACTTTTGGAGAAGTTTCTTGTACATCCTGTTGATCATTTCTTATTTCCTCTTGGTTGACTATTGTTTCCTTATTTGATTGGTCTTGTTCTAGAGCTTCTTCTTCATCCTTCACAGATTCTACCTAAAGCACCTCAAATTTGCTTGGAGAGATGCTCTCATTGTTATCCTTTAGAACACCATTTCATCGAAAGTAACATTTATGCTTTCAACTATTTGTTTTCGCCTCAGATTGTAGCATCTATAAGCCTTTCTTTTGCGCAAATAACCAACGAAAATACCTTTGTCAACACGGGAATCGTATTTGCCCAAATTTTGGTCTTCTCTTTTGATGTAACATTTACTTCCAAATGTTTTGAAGTATTTGACGTTAGTCGGTCTTCCTTTCCATAGTTCGTATGGAGTCATGTTATAGTTGTTCTTGAGTAGACCTTTGTTTAAGATGAATACGACATTTTCAATTGCTTGAACCCAGAATTTATTGTCTAAGTTTGAGTCCTTTAACATTTTTCTAGCCATTTCCTGTACGGTTCTATTTTTCCTTTCAGCAACTCCATTCTGCTGTGGTGTTCTGGCTGCTGATAATTTCCTTTTTATTCCATTTTCGTCACACTATTGCTGAAATGCTTTGGATGTGAATTCTCTGCCATTATCTGATCTCAGACATTTGATTTTCAAATCAGTTTCATTTTCGACCAATTCCTTATAGATTTTGAAATACTCAAATGCCTCAAACTTTTTCTTCAGGAAACCGATGGCTGTCGTTCTAGTGTAATAATCATCTATCGTTAGCATAAAGTATAATTTGCCATCTAAGCCTTTTGTTCTCATAGGACCACATAGATCAGTATGTTTTAATTTCAATGGATGTGACACAAAGTGTTACTTTGTCTTGAATTCGAATTTTCACTGTTTGCCATGCCGACAAGATTCACATGTTGTATTGGAAGGTTTTGAAATTTTCCGAATTTCTCTAACTGCTTCATTTTTGTTGATCTTGACCAAATTGTCGAAATTTATATGTCCCATTCGTTTGTGCCATAACCAACTCTCATCTTCTTTTGCCAAGAAACACCCTTTAGGTGTCTCATCCAAAATGTATATGTCATTTGGAGCTCTGCTTGCTGTGGCCACAATTTTACCAAACTTGCCTTTCCTAATTTCACATTTCTTTGAGTTGAATAGCATCATGTGCCCTTGATCATGTTAGGGTGCCCTTGATCATGTTAGGGTGCTATAATAATAGGATTCATAATTCTGAATTGGCTATGGTTAGTCTTGTAATATTGTACATATTTTTGCTTTCTGCAAAATTTTTTCCCATATTAAAAATAAAAAATGTAAAGAGGGTGAGTCCTAAAAGAATAATCAAAGGACTAAAAGAAAGAAAAAAAAAAGTATAAGATATGAACCCCACAAAAAGAGATAAGAATAGATCATGAAAGTGTGCAAATTCAAATGCCACTACTTTTTACTTTGCAAAATAATATTGTGTGCAGCTTGTCAAAAATGCCACAATCCATGATGATCAAAAAGTTTAATCTTGAGTCATTCATGCTTTGAATTTCATGTTAATAGATAGAGAATAAAGATCTAGCCAAACTATTTAATCTTGGTAGATCAGTAGTTAGGTAGAGAATAATAATGAGCTCATCAGTTTAATTTGAGCCATTGGAAGTTACAAGGTTAGAATTAGATAGTTTGTTTATCAAAGAAAAAGAAATAAAGGGTCAGCAAGCTCAAATGCACCCAGTGAATGAAGAGAAAATGCTAGGGTAAATAAAGGGTAGGTAGAAGAAGTTTTGCAAGTGCACAAGTTTGCTAAGTCAAAAAGCACTTTCATCATGCTTAATCCTATTTCTCATGTGTAGGAGGAATTGTCAAAGAGAAAGGACATTCACTAAAGCTTATTTACTAATTTCCCCTCATCTCACTAGACCCCCCACATACTTAGTTTATTAATTTCCCCTCATTATCCCTTCATTACTTGTAAAAACCCTTTCCCCTCATTTTGACCTTTTATCCCTTTGTTTCACACATTTCCCTAGACATTACCCTTCAAAAAATCATACGCCCTTCCCAAAACCCCTTTCCCTAGTGTGAAACCCATTCCCATCACAAATACTACATTCCCCCCTTATTAATTTTCTTTTCCCCTTAAAAACCCACTAAACCCCTTTATCCTAAGTTATTTTTTTAAGTCCTCCACGTCATAATTCCTCGACATCCTTTTAAATCACCAAACCTTGGTGTATAGTTAAAACCTCTGCCATATAACCCATGGTCCCCACCTTTTATTAACCCATTGCTTATTATTAAAATCCTGTGATTACTTTTTAATTAATCACATTTCAATTGTAATTAAACCCCGGGCCCCGCCAACCACATCCCAACTCTGTCCGTGCAACTTCGTCGCGCGATAGCCCTCCGATCTCCCACCTCCAGATCCAACGACGCATATCCATATTGTGCAGTTTCATCATCCGACAGTTAAAGGTCCAAAAGCACGCGAGATTTGCGGTTTTGGCTGAGCACTATTTTGCTACGTGGCGACACTAGGTTATATCGCGTGCTCACGAAAAATACCGCCCTCCACCCAAGAGCGGTGCGATATGGCATAAAACCGGCTCCCCGCGTAAAAGCAAAACTGCCTACTGTTAATTTACCAAATCTCGTGCCAAAATGTAACCGTTGTTGGTTAAAAGGCCAAAAAAGGCCCTGTTTTGCTCTTTTCATTCATTTTCGCTGCAAACCTCTGTTAACCAATTCTGAAACTTTGAACCTCTGTGCAACCATTTTAACCACCTTTTTCAACCAGAAGACACTGCAGACACAAAATTGAAGCAGCAAATAGACAATTGAAGCCTCATAAACCTTTGCTACTACCACTGAACCCTGTCTGCGCACCAAATCGTTATTTTCTAGGTATTCTTGAAAGAACCAGAACGACCTTGTAAATTTGAGCTATGCATAGTAATTATTAAAAGGTTAATTAATTAAATTAATTAAAAACCTTACTAAATTGAAGAAAAACTTATTGTGCATCCAAACCCCTTTTCTACAGACTGTGATTACTCTCCCCACTGTTCCAGAGCTTCTGACCTTACTTCTAAAGCCATAGAAAAAGTAATTCAGTTGAATAAACCAAATTATGGCTTCCCAATGCACTCTGGATGTAAGACCCCTGCAAACCCCTCACTTGGATATTGACCACCTCTCATTAGCCGACAAATAATTTCAAATTAAAGACACTGTTTCGCCTAGCCACCTACTGAAACTCCACTATTGGAGTAAAGATAAGTTCTTGAACCAAAATGATGACATTCACCTTTGGGAATCATCCACTTTTTCCAAGCTTGCTATGTCCCCAGTCAAAGAGCCATAGTCTCCCCTAACCAACAGGTTTGATTCACTATTACTATAGAGTCAATAAATCAAATGCTGCAGATCCAGCGAAGCCCAAATGAGACCCCACTTACCCCCATGAAGCTTTACCTAAACTCTACACAAAGCTAGACCTACCCAAGAAAGCCCAAATATTTCAGACTTTCATCATAGAAGAGTCTCATACTCTTACAGATAGTCCTCCATATGCTGCCACCATATTTTCTGAGAGAGCCAGACAAATTATAACCATGCTCTCTTATATTCTAGGATACACCACTGATGAGCATGTGGATGAGGTTATACCCAGGCAAGCCTCCAGCCGCAGTTTACAACTTTGCTCAGTTCTTGGCAGACAAAATCCATGAATAGTTTATCAGATTTCCAAATGAGAGAGTACTCAAATACCCATTAGTATTGTTTCACATGTTCTTATACTTTCAGTCAAACAAGTTTCCAGTCAGTTAGACACCAAGGGCCATCCAAGATATGTCATCTTTTGGACACCATTGATCCAAAGATATTCCACTGTTTTTAGTTATAAAGAGTTCATTGATTCATTTGTTCATCTAGGTATAAACATGCTAACCAGTAGCTATCAACCCAGGATCAATGAGGAGATTAAGAGAGTTTTACAGTTGGCTAAGAGCATAGAGTGGGAGATTGGTATCTTTACCAGGACCACCCAGAAATCAGGATATATGGATGCCAACTCACTCCCTACAAGCTGCCCAAATACCTCCCCATGAGGATATTTGCATTAGAGTATTTTAGGCAGATCATAAACTCCGATGAAATTAATTTTCTGTCAACTAGGAAGAAAACTCAATTTAAGATCAAAAACCAATTAGGCCCTTCTATTTGTAATAATAGGGAAGCTGGACAAGAGGCAGAGAAAATCTTACAGCAAATGAAATTCAAAAGCAGTTTTAAATGGCAATATGACCCTAATGGAGTTATAAACTAGTTAAGACTCAATTTCAAATTAAGCTCTTTAATACATGAGCCCAGGCCAGATATTGAAAGATATGCCAACCAGTCAGAGTGGAACTAGTATCAATTTGCATGCTATCTAAATTGAATGAAATAATTGGAAAATTATTACAGAATTTGTTTAAGTACACTCTGTCTTGAACAATTAATCATTTTAATGTTTTCTTCTGATATCCATAGTAGGGAATCCTTCATTGCTTCCTAGTTTTGATTGATCTCTATCATCTCTCTCACTATCCGGTTTGAGGAACCCTTAATTGCTCGTTGACCCCGATTGAAAACCACTTCACCATCCGGCCTAAAAGATCTGAATTTACTCAGCTACCTTGCCCTGTAAACACTATTTTTAGAACTTGATTCAATCCTATTTTCTTAACACTTCCCCATAACCCGATGGTAAAAGACATTCCTCTATCCATCTAAGTCAGTGATTCCACCACCAAATCAAAATCAAAACCCAATTAAAGCTTAAACAACTAGCCTAAAATCAATTAACTAAACAAAGTTAAATCATAAAGAGAGAGCCCTCTCTGAGCATTAGGAAGGCTAGATCCTGATCTCAAAAGTAGGTTTGTGGTTACTTTTAATATTTCTTTGACACAAGATAACAACTCTTAGGGAAATTTTAGAGTGATAATAGATTGCACATTTGTCCAACACTGAGCAAATTGTGATTCATATTTTCAACCAACAGAACATCCTTTGCCAATGCATCCTTTCTTCCAAGAGTGATCGTACATGTTCCTATGATGTTTGAAGCCCCTGTCATTTCCAAAAGACACTGTTCCATCCTTCTTTTCTTTCAAGTATATGAATTTATTTTTATCTCTAGTCATATGTGTTGAGAAACCGCTATCAACATACTACATGTTTCTGTTGCTTTGAGCCTTGAGAGCGAGAGCACACCTTTTAGTCTTCTTTTTCCATATTTGTTCATTTCGATTTTGTGTGAACTCCTTTGGAGAGCTGCCAAGTCTGCAATCTTTAGCCAGGTGTCCAAAATGGTTACATTTGTAACATTCGACATCATTTCTTAGATAATCAAATCTGTTGATATCATGCTGAGTTCTGGAATATCCATTTTTGAAAGATTTGGAATAATTTTCATACATGCAACATTCTACAGCTCTATGTCCAAACCTTCCACATGAATAACAGTGACCATAAAAGATAGGTTGATACCTGGGAGGAAATCTTCTTTGAGGAGCTGTCATCCAAGGTTCTTCCTGCGAGTCTTGATCTCTTGATCTAGCTGGGGGATCTACCCTTTTTGCATATCCATCTTCTTTAGTTGTCATTAGAAGGACTAGACTCTTTTTTAGATTTTTCTTTGTAACCAAGACCAGTCTTCTCACTGTGTGATCACTGGTCGCTGATGAGTTTGTCCAAAGCCTTTGAACTGTTGGCGTAGTCTAGAAAAGTTTTTCCACTTTTTACTTCCTTTCGCAGAGAAACTATTTCAGCTTCCAATGCTTCTCTCTCCTTGTTGCTTTCCTTTACTTCTTTCCTGAGTGATTCTTCAAATCGTTTGTATTCCCCAACCTTGATTCTAAGATTGAGGACATGTTCCCTTTATGTCTTCAATTCGTCTTCAAGAGTGTTAACATGCTTCTTTTCGGCCTTGAGCTCTTTGAAAACCCTGATTACTTCGTTTTGAAATTTGACTTCAGTCATTTCTTCTTCTTTGTTTCCTTCTTCGTCAGGTGCCTCTTGTTTATTGTGCTTGGCCATAAATAACACTCTTTCGTTGAATTCTTCTTCGTTATCATTGTCTTCTTCGGATGAGGAACTATCTTCTTTGGAGAAGAAACTTTTCTTAAACCATTTCTTCTTGCCTTGCTCGTTGAACTTCTTAGGGCTTTTCTTCCCTTTCGTAACACCCTCATTTTTGTGAGGACAGTTGGCTGCAAAATGCCCAACCTCACCACAATGAAAACATATTAATTGAAGTTTACCTTTGAATTTTCCCGTACCTGTTCTCATTTTCCATGTGAAGTAGGCAAATTCTTTATGTGAGAATTCTTCTTCATCTTCTTCCTTTTCCTCATCTTTACAATTGCAAGTTTTTTCTTTCGGAGTATGCTTGTCCTTACTATTCTTCTTGGATGCAGCAAATGTTGTTTCTAAGTGAGATTTGCCATCCTCTTCTTCAATCCTCATTTCATACGCCGTAAGAATTCCATGCAATTCATCTATGTTGAGATTGGTCACATTTGATCTGTCTTCCAAGACAGATACCTTAGGGTTAAATCTTGCTGGCAAGGTTCTGAGGATATTTCGGACAACAATTTTTGTTTCAATAGGTTCTCCTAAATCTTTCAATGTATTTGTTGTTTCATCAACACGCTGAAAGTATGTAGCAATATCTTCATCTTCCCTCATTTTGAGTTGCTCAAATTTTGCCTTGAAAATTTGAAGCTTTGCTTCTTTCACCTTTGAGTCACCTGCATATATATTTTCAAGCTTTCCCCATACCTCTTTAGCAATTTTGAAAATCAATACCTTAAGATAAATAGATTCGATAAGCACACTAATAATAAGATCTTTAGCCTTTGCATCATATACCATATTTTTCTTACCTTTTTCATCCTGGTTCGGTGTGAAGCCTTTGTCAACGATTTCCCATACTTCGTAGCCTTTCGCCAGCATATGAACCTTCATTCTTCCACTATAAAGTGCATAGTTATTTCCATTGAAAAAAGGAACTCTATTCTTAGCATACTCCATGATCTCCTTCCAGTTGTTAGACTGCTATTGAAGGAACCAAGCTCTGATTCCAATTGTTGGAAATACGGAGAGGGGGGGTGAATCAATATTCCTTAGCAATTAGCACTTTTAAATCTTTTCAGAGCATTAGCTAATCTTCAATTATTATTAATGTTTATGCAGTAATAACAATAAATAAAAGAACACAGTAGGCACAAGAATTTTAGGTGGAAAACCCCCTCCGTGTCAAAAACCACCGAACACTTTTCTAATCAATTCTTTAATCTTCAGCCCCAATTGAAATGAAAGCAACAATTTCCTAGAATTCTAGAAAAACATTCTTCTCTGGCTCCCACTGGAAGGACACCCCAACGTCCTGGTTTCTTCAGTAATCAACTGAATGGATGCCCCAACGCCCTAGCGAGCCACAACTCGCCCTAGCACCATGCTACCTCCCTGAAGTGTTCACAGGCCCCAACCTATAGGCAACTTCATACACCTGCCTAGCACCTCCCTGCCACCCTATAACGACTGAAATAAGACAAGATTGTAGATTCCCAAACCAGGGACAACAATCCATGATATAATAAGATGTACAATGATTTTCATGTACTTGACCAAATACCCAATCACTCTATGACCTGCAACCCAACCATGACATCATCCCAATAGTGACTCCTATACCTCCCAACACTGCCTCTTCGACTCTAGGCAGATTGACTCTTTCACAAATGACTCTTTTACAATCTTTAGAATGATGACTCTTACAAATTTACAATGATGACTCTTTTATAAATGACTTTTTTACAACTCTACAATGATGACTCTTTTCCTTAACAATACTTCACAATATCTGGATGGCTGTCATGTCTTCAAGGATGTCCCGCTGCAATGCTTCCTTTGATTTTGATACTTCTACTCTTGAATTCTTGCTTGATGTTGTACTTGAATCTTCTATTACTTGCATGCAAAATTTGTCCCCCGAAACCAATCCCAAAACAAAACAAAATACCCTTCAACTTACCTCTGCTCGCAAAACACATTTAAGTGCATAATACTGAATAAATACAAATACAAATTACAATGCATACCTGAAGTGTGCTTGTCACTTTTGTTGTTGACTTGTTGCAGCAGTAGACAAAGACTCCCACTCTTGATATAGGCCTGGACTCTATGCAAGACTATATCCAAAACTGACCTAAAGATATATACAATCAAAACTAATGACATACCCTAGACTTGTGATGGACCAAGTTATAAGTACAACAACAGAGACCATTTTATCAACTATGACAAGACAAGTAACATGAACTTACAACATCATATAGATTTAGCAGACTTGGTATAACATCAAGAATATGTAGCATCAAATGTGTTGTATCGAGAATAGTGTTAAAATTTCTAAGTCTAACACATCAGAAATTCTTCCTGCATTATCTGGTTTATTTCACTTACTTGTTTATTTGTAACAAGTTATTTAACCATATAAATGCTGAAAATAAACACAAATGCAGTCTCAACTCATCTACAGATCAATTGAAATAATAGACAAACACACAAGGGACAACGTTATTTTTGGACAATCGTCCTCGGAAAAATCCAACTTGGGAAAACCGGTGCAACAGTTCTGAGGATTTTATTATTACGCAACTCTCTTGAGTACAACTAGGGTTCCAAACTGGCTCACCCAACATAGATTTCTGTTTGGCAGTAATACCGCTCTTCGGAAGTAGATATTTAGCAACTCTACTCCATGAAAATCCTTCCAACGCTTCTCTGAGGCTCTGCGTCAGCCCTGTTGGCCTCTGCGTAGGTCTGGAACCCCCCGCGTTAGCGCTCTACTGCTCTGCGTTAGCTCTCTGGCCTTCCCCACACAGGCCCTGCTAGCCTCTGCGCAGTCTCTCTGGCACTCTGCGTGGCTCCTGCTAGCTTTGCGTAGCCTCCTCAATCATTGCACTGGCCCTCTGACACTATCTTTGCCTCTCTACTATGCACTCACTGCCTCTCGCTGCAACTCAGATCACTTGTTCGAATTTTCTCAGCAAACCCTGCTCTAGAAAATCGAATTGACTGATCAATTTTGGTGTATCTCCAACTAACCCTCAAACCTCCTCTTATAATTTTCCTGTTCAGTCTTCAACGACTGAGATTAAGTCTCTAATCAATGACTAAGATTAGATTTGGCTTGATCCATTTCATTTAGAACATTCTCACCCAGTTTTATATTAATACCCATTAATATTTTAATTTTCCTAAGTTTAGACTTAGGAACCCCATTAAAATATTAATTATTTTAATATATCTAACCGGGTGGAATTTCCCCAAACCATTTCTGGGTCTTGGATATCTCATGTGCTTTAGGCTCTCCACCAATTTTCATGGCTAGAGCACATCCGATGCTACCCCAAATCAATAAATAGGACATCCGAAATGTGCTATCAAAACTAACTGTACATATAGAGATATAGAGATATAACTGAGACCCTGTATATACTTATGTTGTCCTGCATAAACATATGTTAGAGATGATACTCAAAATTCAAATGTAAACAGTAATCATACATACATCGCTGGAGGAGACTTACCCTTGACTGTTGATGTGTGGTCCTTACTGTTGTGATCCTTGAATGCATGCTTTTTCTTGCCTTCTAGGAGCTTGATATTGAATCTGTTGTATCTATGTAATTTCGGATCTCCAAGGTCTGAAATTTCGTCCTGTGCTAGCCCTTCGAGTCCTCTTTCAACCCCACAAGTCTGATCAAGATTGGATTCTTCAAGAAAGAGTTATGCCCAATTTCCCACGATGACATGATTATAGATTGGTTCAATAGAGCAAACTTGTATGAAGTGCCACGTGTCACTGTTGCGACCTTCGACCCTAAAAACGATACCCAACAAACTATAGTCTGTCATCTTTCTGTCACTATTTACGAAATTTGAATCCAATGTTCAGAGAGAAAGTTATGACAATTTTCCCAACGTCACCTGTTTGACATGGAATTCGGGAGCCTGCAAAAACCCTAACTTCCTCAGATCATATCTCCGAAAATATAGCGAACCAAGATCTGAAATTCGTTCATGAGGTTCATCAAGATTTCGGCTCAAATGGGTTTTAATTTCAACTTCTGAAGCTTCAGAGAAAAAATGTTATAGCAAAAATGCCACGATGACTTGTTTGAAGCCACAAAATACTTACTAGAGGAGGATATGAAGGTCGCTATTTATATGAATGTCTTGAGTTGAGAGGGTCCTCAACATGTAACGTTGGAGGGATTTTAGGAGCAAAAAAAAACATTATTAATTATTGACTATTCAATGACCACAATGAATTATGAGTGCCATGCCACAACCCCATAGGGTTTTAGCCCACTAACTGGGGTTACTAACTTCAAACACGAATATCTCTCAAACCGTGAAGAATTACATGGCGTGCCATATATCAACAGAAACATCTCGACGAGTAGAATCCATCTAGAAGATCCTTGACTCAAAATAGAGTATGTTGTCAAGTCAAAATGCGAATGCAAGATCGGGGTAGCCTTGGTGCTTCTTGGGTTGACATCAATGACAACCACCGATCAACAACCCTCAAGCTCCCTTAAATAATCTTCTCGTTGAGATTCAACGGCCTAGATTAAAAGGTAATCAATGACTAAGATCATTTTAGCTTGATTCCCATCTTCTTCTAGAAGTTACACCCACAATTAGATTAATACCCATTAATATTTTTAATTTCCTAAGTTTAGACTTAGGGTCCCATTAAAAAATATTAATTATTTTAATAAAATTGTCTCTGGGTTGAGTTTCCCAAAATGCTTTCTGGGTTCTTTGGAATACATATGCTCAAGCCTCCCTGCAAAATTTGAGGCCTAGAGCACATCCGATGCTACCTCAAATCAACACCCCCTCTTAGTGAGGAATGTGCTCTAGCAATATATGCTACTGCATCCTGTTCTGACTCTGAAGCATCGTCCTCTGCACTGCTGATGTCTGATGTGATGTCCACCAACTACTGCGCTGTTGTTGTAACTATACTGCTGCTGGCACTGCCACTGCCAACACTGCATCCGTACTACAACTCCCTCTCGAGTGCTGCATTTGTGTTGCTGCTAGTACTACCACTGCTAACTACCACTACACTGATCGATCAGAAATCTAGGGTTTGAAACTAACCCTAGTGATGGTTGGTCATGTTAGTGATTGTTTGATGGTTGATTGAAAATCTAGGGGTTAGAACTAACCCTAGTGGAAGTTGGTTAGGTTAATGACTAAGCTGTGATTGATTTTGACTGACTCTTTTGTATGAAATCTAGGATTTGTATGAATACCTAATGAGAAGTCTAACATATGTATTTTGAAAGGTTGTTAGATGCTTTGTAGATTTGTTTCTAGGGTTTGCTATATGTTGTAGTAAGGTATGTCACATCTTTGGAAGACATATTGAAACTCTAGATGGAATAAAAGGTGGTATGAAGTAGTCTAGGGTGTATATCAAAGTCCCTAGCAAGATGCTGAAAAGTATATCTCTCTTGTTTGTAATTGAGTTTGAGTATCTGATATGGCTAACATCATCCTTCTATAGATTTGATTTTACTTGATATTTAAGTTGTGCATGTGAAAATTCCTGAATCTAACACATCAGAAACCCCTACTGCAAATATTGGTTTACAATCTCCTACTTGTTCTTTACATTAACAAGTTATTTAATTGCATAAACATCGAAGTAAACACTATTGCAGCCTTCACAAATGTACAAATCATGCACTGAAATAAATTGAGACAACAACACAAGGGACATGTTATTTTTGGACAATCGTCCCTAGAAAAACCCATATATGAGGGTTCTATTATTAAGCAAATTTTGTGAATACAACTAGGGTGCCAGAAATGGCTCACCCAATAGAGAATGTCCTCGACAGTGGTACCTTTATCTGGAGACAGATATTTCGGCAAATCAACAACCGGATGATCAAACCCCACAGTGACTCTGGATGTTCCCTAAGCTGGAGAAAGTTGCTCCAAGCACTGCATCACTCCAAGAGCTGCGTCACCCTCTCTCGGCTCAGAATCTGCTGATCTGCTCCCAGTCTACCCCATAGAATCCCCCAGCGCTGCCTCTAAAGCCTTCTACGACTTCTGCATCAACCTCTACGACCCTCTGCATCCTTTGCGTTAGCTCCTATGGCCTTTGTGTCAGCCCTTCTAGGGCCTGCGCTGTCTCTCCCGGCACTGTGTTACGTCTCTGCTATCTATTCTTCAGCCTCAGATTAAATCCCTTGCTGAACTGCCCCTCGCTGCACTTTGATCACTAAATCGATTTCCTCAGCAAACCCTGCCCTAGAAAATTGAATTCTTGATCTTTGTTGGTGTGTCTCCAACTGACCCTCAAGCCTCCTCTTATACTTTTCCTGTTGACGATTCAACGACCAAAATTAAGTCCCTAATCAACGACTAAGATTAGAACTAGCTTGATCCTCGTCACTTAGAACTTTCTCACCCATATTTTATTAATAAACATTAATATTTTTATTTTCCTAAGTTTAGTCTTAGGAACCTATTAAAAATATTAATTATTTTAATAACTCCTCATTTGGGTGAAATCTCTCCAAATGATTTTTGGGTCTTGGAGATCTCATGTGCCTTAGCCTCTCCACCAATTTGCAAGGCTAGAGCACATCTGATGCTACCCAAAATCAACACTCCCTCTTAGTGAGGAATGTGCTCTAGCAATGCTTCACCATAGAAGCATCACACTGATCTTCCGCATCAGCCCTCTGTGTTGATGCTTGGCCTGCTACCCCACATTCACTGCAGTGCTGCTTCCTATACTGCTGCCCATGACACTACCACTGCCACTGCCACTACTACATCTGTACTGCAACTCCCTCTCAGCATGCTGCATCATGCTGGCCATAGCACTGCCACTGCTAACTGCTGCACTGCAACTCAGTTACCGAGAAGTAAGTAACTGACTTCACCCAAACATTGACATCCTAGTCAGTCTGGAAGCCTTGTGATGCTGAAGCTACCTCAACTGCTATCCTGTGCTCCCTCTACTGTCACTGTGTTGCTGTAAACACCTATGTGCCTCTCGCATTGTTGCAACCTCCACTGCGCTGCTACAGAATTTTGCGCTCTAGCAATGCCTTGCCGCTCCATCACACCTTGCTCCTCTCGACACCTGTCATCATGCCATTGTCATTAAGGGCTCTCGTAGCCAGATGTGATCTAAGTGTTTGGGCACTTCAAGGATCCTGCCCCTTTCTGTAGTCCTCTCGACTACAGCTCAATGTATCCCCACCTCTTCTCTAGAGGCACATGAGCACTTATGGCACAATCGTCATTAGTCTCGACATCTTTTTCTGCCTTTGGTGGAGCAACCTTTGAGTCAGAAGCTTTCCCTTGCCTTTCTTCCTGGAGCACTGAGAGGCATAATGTCCCAGCGCCCCACAGTTGAAGCACTTGACCTTGGAGATGTCTTTCTTCTTCCTCTTCTGAACCCCCTGCTGTCCTCCAGATAAGAGAGCTGCATCCTCCTCCTCCTCCTTTATTCAAACTCCCTTAATGCTACTCCCCGTCTTGGTCAATCTCCTGACCTCTTCCTGTTGAAGTGCTGCCCATATCTCCTTCCAACTGGGGAAAGTCGCTCTGCCCAAAATGCTTTGGACAAATGTCTCCCACTCCTTGGAGACTGAATGCAGGGTATTCTTGACCATGAACATTGGATCCGGTGTAGATCCCACGGAAGTAAGCTGGCCTCGAATCCCTTGTAACCGGAGAAGGAAGTGATCTATCTCCTCTCCTTTCTGCATATGATATGACCTAAGCTAATTTTCCAATAACATCTTCCGCTGCACGGAAGAGCCCTGGTATAAGGTGGTCAGGGTCTGCCACATCTCCCTTGTTGTGTTCTTCTCAACAATATGTGGTATTACATGATCCTTGACCCCATCTAGGATCATGCATTTCGCATTTGCATGGGCCTCCTCATGCTTCTCATTAGCATTAGGGTCAACTAGGACAACTACGGTTTTCAAGGCATAGTTCTTGATGCAATGTTTATCCAGGATTGCCAGGATCCTGGCCTTCCAATTGACAAAATTGGAAGTCCCGTCCAATCTGTCCCGATCCCTCAATCCGTTCACTGCCATCTCTGCTCCTCTTCTCTAGACTCCCTCTAAGACTTGATTTCCCTCTCGGAAATCCTTCGACCAACTGTCAAATCACTCCTCTCCAATCCTCCTTTGCCGCTGCAACCTAGATCTAGATTTCTTGGCTAGAAATCTGTCAAGGTAGTGCTTCCGTCTACCTTGGTTAAGTCTCCTTAGACACTGTTCCGCACTTACAGAAACAACGTCCCACCAGCTCCTCAAATCGAAATCTTCTCAGCTCCCTTAGCCCTGACAACTGAAGAATCTGATCCCTTTTGGCTTTGCGCAATCACAGTGAGAGTTGGATCAGCTCCTCTTGGCCACCGCATCAATCCTTCCTTGCTAAGAAAGATGACTTGGCACTGCGTAAGCCTGATCTGCTTCCCTCTGCCTCTGCGCTGGCTTGGACAGCTGATGCAGCTACTGCGTGGGCTCCTCCCAGCTACTGCGTCAGCTTCACCTGGCTCAGAGTGCTGATGGAGGCACTTCGTGAGCCTCTACGTCACCTTCTTTGCACTGCGTCACTCCTTCTGCGTCTCTGGCTCTGGAACATTGCTGTCACTCGGGACAACTACTTTTCTGCTGCAAATTCTCTGGATTTCTTGGCTGGTGTCTTCAGTCACCTATGATCTGCAATCGCTCTAATACCATGTGAAAATTTCTGAATCTAAACATCAAAGACCCCTACTGCAAATACTAGTTTACAATCTCCTACTTGTTCTTTACATTAACAAGTTATTTGATTGCATAAACATCGAAGTAAACACTATTGTAGCCTTCACAAATATACAGGTCATGCACTGAAATAAACAAAGATAATAACACAAGGGACATCGTTGTTTTTGGACAATCGTCCCTGGAAAAACCCAATGCGAGAAAACCGGTGCAACAGATATGAGGGTTTTATTATTAAGCAGATTTCATGAATACAACTAGGGTGCCAAAAATGGCTCACCCAACAGAGAATGTCCTCGGCAATAGTACCTCTATCCAGAGACAAATATTCCGGCAAATCAACAATCGGATGATCAAACCCCACAGTGACTTCGTCTGTTCCCTATGCTGGACAGCAAAATCTGCTCCGAGCACTGCTTAGGAACTACATCACTCCTCCAGGAGCTGCATCACCTTCTCCCGGATCAGAATCTGTTGATTTGCTCTTAGTTTGCCCCACAGAATCCCCCAACACTGCCTCTGAAACGCTCTACGACTTTTGCGTCAGCCTCTACGGCTTCTGTGTCAGCCTTTACGACCCTCTGCGTCCTTTGCGCCAGCTCCTACGACCTCTGCGTTAGCCCTTCTAGGGCCTGCGTTGTCTCTCCCGGCACTGCACTTCCTCTCTGCTATGTATTCTTCAGCCTCGGATGGAAATCCATTGTTGAACTGCCCCTCGTTGCAATTCTAATCACTAACTCGATTTCCTCAGCAAACCCTGCCCCGGAAAATCGAATTCTTGATCTCTCTTGGTGCGTCTCCAACTAACCCTCAAGCCTCCTCTTATACTTTTCTTGTTGACGATTCAACGGCCAAGATTAAGTCCCTAATCAATGGCTAAGATTAGAAATAGCTTGATCCTCATTACTTAGAACTTTCTCACCCATATTTTATTAATACACATTAATATTTTTATTCTCCTAAGTTTAGACTCAGGAACCCATTAAAAATATTAATTATTTTAATAACTCCTCATCTGGATGGAATTTCTCCAAACAATTTTTGGGTCTTGGAGATCTCATGTGCCTTAGCCTCTCCACCAATTTTCAAGGCTAGAGCACATGTGATGCTACCCAAAATCAACAGTGCAGGTACACAATCTCCAACTTGCTTAGAGATGCTCGTTGATGTGATAAGCATGATGAAGATGATGATAACTTTGATGAAATGGTTGGAAGCCACGAAATATTCTCCGATGTCGAAAAGAAAAAGCTGATCTCCTAGAGGAAGCATGAATAGAAGAGATCTCCCTAAGATTAAGAGGGAATCCAGATAAAGAGGTGCTTCCTGGTTGAGAGGGAGTGACAGATATGGTTCTCTACTTCATGTATCATGCACTAGACCAGGACTTGTTGATTTGGGATAGCATCAGATGTGCTCTAGACCTCAAATTTTGTAGGGAGGTTTGGGCACATGTATTCCAAAGAACCCATAAAGCATTTTGGGAAATTCCACCCAGACATGATTTTATTAAAATAATTAACATTTTTAATGGAGTTCCTAATTCTAAACTTAAGAAAATTAAAATATTAATGGGTATTAATCTAATTGTGGGTGTAACTTCTAGAAGAAGATGAAGATCAAGCCAAAACGATCCAAGCCTTTGATTAGGAGTTAATCTAGGCCGTTGGTTGTCCAACAGAAAGATATAAGAAGGGGCTTGAGGGTCATTTGGAAAACACACTGAGAGAACAAGAGATCGAATTTCTGAAGTGAGAAGTTCTCAGGAGGAAATTCGATTGAGGAGATTTCTTGCAGTAGAGGGGCATGTGAAAATTTTTGAACCTAACAAGCCATAAATCCTACTGCAGCTAAACTGATTTGCATTACCTACTTGTGTTCATCATTTTAACAAGTTATTTTCAGAATTATTCAAAAAATATTAATGCAAATACACTGCATTGTAAATCAATATACAGATCAAGTACTGAAAAATAAATGAGATAATCACACAAAGGACACACTTGTTTTTGGACTAAATGTCCCGAGAAAAACCCAACGCGGAAAAACTGGTGCAACAGCTCTGAGAGTTTTCTATTATTAAGCAGTAGTTCTGGATACAAATGATGGTTGTCCTCTTGGCAAACCAGTGATAGAGAAATACGCTGGTGGAAAATCTGAGTGAGTTTTACCTCACTCCACCTAGCAGATTCCAGCTGATTTGGCATCAAAATGGGCTAGCCTCGACTACAACTGCGTTGCCCCTTTGCAGTAACTGCGTGGGTCCGAATAGAGCTCTCTGAGACTCTGCGTTAGCTCTTCTGCCCACTGCGTCAGCTTTCCCAGTTGTTCTGGTAATTCCCGGTAGTTCTGCTATTTGCGTGGAAGGCAATGTCCTCTGTGCTAGCCCTTCTGGGTCCGCGTCAAGATTGCGTGGGCCTAGACTGGCCCAACGTCAACTCTTCCTGGCTACTATGTTGCCTCCACAAGCTTCTCACCGCCTCTTTGTCAATATTCCCTAACTATCCCTGCCCATCAGCTGCAAGATCTCCCCTATTGATTTTTCTCCTAAGATCTTCTCACCTCAGAAAATCGATTTCCTCAATCTCTCTGTGTGTCTTTTCCTACTGACCCCAAGCCTTCCTTTATATTTTTCCTGTTGAGAAATCAATGGTCGTGATTTAATCTTTAATCAACGACTAAGATTAAATTAGACTTGATCCTCGTCTCTTAGAAGCTTCTCAGCCATATTTTCATTAATACCCATTAATACTTTAATTTTCCCAAGTTTAGACTTAGAACCCCATTAAAAATATTAATTATTTTAATAAAATACAATCCGGGTGGAATTTCACCAAACGATTTCTAGGTCTTGGAGATCTCATGTTTTCTAGCCCCTCCACGAAATTTTGGAGCTAGAGCTCATCCGATGCTACCCAAAAAATCAACACTCCCTCTTAGTGAGGAATGTGCTCTAGCAATACTTCCCAGCAGAAGTATCACACTGATCCATGACATTGGTCCTCTGTGCTGCTGATGCTCGGCCTTCTAACCTTCATCCACTGCGCTGCTGCAATCTGTACTGCTGCCCATGACAATACCACTATCACTGTTGCATCCGTATTGTAGCTCCCTCTCAATATGCTGCATCATGTTGTCCATAGCACTGCAACTCAATTGTCGAGAAGTAAGCAACTGAAAAGCCACCCAAAAGCTGACATGTTGGTCAGTCTGGATGCTGCTTGACGCTGAAGTTCCCTCTGCTGCTAATCTGTGCTGACCCTCTAATGCTACTATGCTGCTGTTGTATCTGCTCTGTGCCTTCCGCACTGCTGCAACACTCCACTGCGCTGCTTCAGACTTCGACACTCTAGCTCTGCCACTGTTGCTCCATCATCCATCGCATCAACTGACTCCCGTCATTTTGCTACTGCCATTAAGGGCTTCTATAGCCGTATGTGATCCAAGAGTTTGGGCACCTCAAGGATCTTGCCCTCATTGTAGTCCTCCCGACTACAACTCGATATCACACCACCTCTTCTCTAGAGGTGCGTGAGCACTCATGGTGCAATCATCATTGTCCTCTCTGTCGGCTTTCGCTGGAGAAGCCTTTGATTCAGACTTCTCTTCTTTTCCCTTCTTCCGAGGGCATTGCATGACGAAATGACCCTTTTCTCCACATTTGAAGCATAAGACTTTGGATATGTCCTTTCGTTTATGCTGCCCTTGTTTTCCCGCTGATGTGAGAGCTGCATCCTCCTCTTCCTCCTTGACTCTGATCCCTTTGCTGTTGTTTCTTGCCTTGGTCAACCATATGATCTCTTCCTGTCGAAGAGTTGCCCACATCTTCTCCCAATTGGGAAGAGAAGCCCTGCCCAAGATGCTTTGGACAAAGGTTTCCTAGTCTTTAGTGTGCATTCAGGGCAGTTTTGATTATGAATTCAACATCTGGTGTAGACCCTACGAAAGTTCGTTGGTCACAAATCCTCTGCAACCTGAGAAGGAAGGGATCGATTTCTTCTCCCTTCTGCATCTGAAATTGTCTCAGTTGACTCTCAAGCAACATCTTCCGCTGAACGGGAGTTCCCTCGTACAATGTGGTCAAGGCTTCCCACATTTCCCTTGCTGTGTCTTTCTTAGCAATAGGTGGGATCACATGATCTTTGACCCCGTCCAAGGTCATGCATTTTGCTTTTGCGTGAGCCTCCTCGTACTTCTTGAGAGGATCAACATCAACCGGAACAACAACTGTCCTCAAGGCATAATCCTTGATGTGTTTTTTATCCAAAACTACCAGGATCCTAGCCTTCCAGATGACGAAGTTAGATGCTCCATCCAACTTGTCCTGATCCCTCAGTCCATTAACGACCATCTCTACTCAAATTTATGTCGAACTGGTTCTCTTCTCCCTCTTTCGCTGCTGCCCCAACAACATTCGGATCTGGATTTCTTTGGCGCTAGAAATCCTCTAAGGAACAAGCTCCCTCTAAATTTCGATTTCCTTCACGGAAATCCTTTTGCCAACCACTGTTGAACCACCCCAATCTGATATCTCTTTGTAGCTGCTCAGCACTAGATTTCTTGGCAAGAAATATTCTGAGGAACTGATTCTCTCTACTTTGCTTCTGCCCCACTAGGTACTGTTCCGCACCAACAGAATCAACACCCCACCAGCAACTCTAGATGAAATCTACGTTGCACCTCTAGCCATGACAACCAGAAAAACGAAGCTCAACAGTCTCTGCGCTGGCCCAGTAACCATTGCGTTGCCCTCTGCAGCAACGTCACCCAATCAGGCTGACGCAGGCTCTACGTGAGCCTCCCTTAGTGACTGCATCACCCCTCCTCCGCTCTCTTGGCCAGAAACTGCGCTCTCTCGGGACAACTGCCTTCATGCACAAATTTTCCTCTGTCCTTTCGCCGATGGCTTCAGTTCTCCTTGATCTGCAACCTGACTCTGATACCATGTGAAAATTTCTGAATCTAACAAGTCAAAAATCCTACTGTAGCTAAACTGATTTGCATTACCTACTTGTGTTCATCATTTTAACAAGTTATTTTCAAAATTATTTAGAAAATATTAATGCAAATACACTGTAGCCTACAATATACAAATCAAGTACTGAAAAATAAATGAGACAATCACACAAAGGACACTTATTTTTGGACTAAACATCCTTGGAAAAACCCAATGCGGGAAAATCGTCGCAACAAATCTGAGGGTTTTCTATTATTAAGCAGTAGTTTTGAATACAAATGCTGGTTGCCCTCCCGGTAAACCAGTGATAGAGAAATACACTGGCGAAAAATCTGAGTGAGTTTTACTTCACTTCACCCGGCAGATTCTGGCTGATCCGACAACAAAACTGGCTAGCCTCGGCTACAACTACGTTGCCCCTTCACAGTAACTGCGTGTGCCTGCATGGAGCTCTCTGAGGCTCTGCGTCAGCTCTTCTGCTAACTGCGTCAACTTTCCTGGCCGTTCTGGCAGTTCCCGGTAGTTTCAACTATTTGCGTGGAAGGTAACTTCCTCCTCTGTGTTGGCCCTTATGGCTCTTTGTCAAGACTACGTGGGCCTAGACTGGCCCAACATCAGCTCTACCTGGCTACTATGCTACCTCCACAAGTTTCTCTCTGCCTCTTTGTTAGTATTCCCGAACTATCCTTGCCCCTCAGCTGCAAAATCTCCCCAATCGATTTTCTTCTTGAGAACTTCTCACCTCAAAAAATCAATTTCCTCAATCTCTCTGTGTGTTTTCTCCAACTGACCCCAAGCCTTCCTTTATACTTTTCCTGTTGAGAAATCAATGGCCGTCATCTAATCTCTAATCAACGGTTAAGATTAAATTAAACTTGATCCTCGTCTCTTAGAAGCTTCTCACCCATATTTTCATTAATATCCATTAATACTTTAATTTTCTGAAGTTTAAACTTAGGAACCCCATTAAAAATATTAATTATTTTAATAAATACAATTCGGGTGGAATTTCACCAAACAATTTCTGGGTCTTCTAGATCTCATGTGTTCTAGCCCCTCCACAAAATTTCGGAGCTAGAGCACATCTGATGCTACCCAAAAAATCAGTAGGGCAGGTATAGCATCCAGAGAGAGAGATTTTCTCAACCGGAGAATCATCATCAGAGAGAGGTAGAGAGTAATCCAGCAGTGGCAACACTGAGCCAGAGGGGATGATGTAGAGCCACGTAGTGGCAGCGTAGAAGCCAAGAGGGAGTCTAAAATTTGCAGAAGGAATTCGAGTTTTAGAAGCCGAGAGCCAGGGTGTGAGATCGGGAGGTAGAAATCGAATCTCCTGGGCAACAAATCGACCAACCAGAGGATTGATGTTGTCCCTAGAGAGCTTGACGCTGGGCTGACGCAGAGGCAGCCAGAAAAGCCTGGGGCAATCATACTGGAGCTGGATTAGCTAGGATTTCCAGTGATAGTGTGAGGTAATCTCACAAATCTTTATGCTAGTATTTCTCTCTCTGTAACTGAATAGCCTGAGAAGTATTCAAAGATGTATTCAGAATTTGCTACTACTTAATAATGATAAGCCCTCAGAACCGCTGCACCGGTTTCCCTGCATTGGGTTTTTTTTGGAACATTTGTCTAAAAATAATGGAGTCAATTATGTTGTATTTTCTTTCTTGCTCAGTCGCATAATATTTAATTAAGTGAAGGCTGCAGTGTATGTATTACGATATTTACCGTAGGAAACTGCAAGTAATTTGTTTAAAGAAATTTAACAAATAGGTGTAATATAATCAGTTTGCTGCAGTAGGATTCTGGGTTTAGGAATTTTCACATGGTATCAGAGTTGCAGGTGAAGCAAGAAGAGCAGAGCTGGTAGATCCAACGCTGAGCAGATGAGGGAGTTCGAAAACGTTGCATGAGGCAGCAGTTTGAAACCCTAGAGGGTTGACGTAGTTCCATGCCAAGAGGGTAGATTTTTGAGGCAGTCTCTCTCTGAGTGAGCCGACGGAGAGGACTTCCAATTCGAATTTTTGTCGAGGTAGAGGGAGCAGCGCTGAAGCCTCAGCATGAGAGGGCTGGTGGGACACAGGTTTTTCTGCACGCAGTTTGCTTGGCAGAAAATCGTTAGAAGAAAGAGGAGAAACACGACTGAGGGAATTTCTTCCTCATAGAATTCCTAGCCAAGGAATTTGAATTTTCTAGAGCTGAGCAACAACAAGGGGCAACAATTTTACTAGCTCCAGTAGGGAGTGCGTACGCTAGCCCAACAACAACACAGAGGAGAGAGGTGGTCATTCGACTTTCTATTTTTTTGGCAGAAATGGCAACCAGTGGCTTGAGGGATCGGGACAGGTTGGATAGAGCATCCAACTACGTCATCTGGAAGGATAGAATGTCTTTCCTTCTAGATGAGCATGCCCTCAAGACATACATAGATAGCGTGGTGGTTGAATCTGCAGATGCAGAGCCACTAAAGAAGTACAGAGCTGAGATGGCAAAGGCCAAGAAGATGATCCTGGATGGAGTCAAGGATCACGTGGTGTGTCACGTTGCTAGCAGAGAGACTGCTAAGGAGATGTGGGATGCCTTGGCCACGTTATATCAGGGATATTTAGAGCAGCGAAAGATGTACTTAGAGCAAAAGATGAGATCTGCTCAGATGCAAAAGGGAGAGCGTGTGGATCCATTCCTCATGAAGCTGAAGGAAACCCATGATGAGTTGTTTGTTGCGGGGCATACACCTCAGGATTCAGAGTTGGTTAGACTGGCCCTCAATTCTGTCTTAGATGAGTGGCAAGTCTTTGTCTAGAGTATCCTAGGCAAAGCAGCATTGCCTAATTGGGATGAGATGTGGGCAACTCTAAAACAAGAGGAGCTGAGGAGAGACTTGGTCAAGGTCAAACTTGACGGAAGCAGAAGAAGCAGTGGGTTGAAGCCCAAAGAGGAGGAGGATAATGCAACCCTTGCATTGAAGGGGCAGCATGAGCAATGAAGACGTAAGAAAGACGTCTTGAAGATCAAGTGTTTTAGATGTGGTGAGATGGGTCACTACACTACTCAGTGTCCTCTCAAGAAGAAGGACAAGGATGAGAAACATGATCTGAAGGCTGTGCCCACGAAGATCGAAGAGGAGTTCGCCATGACAACCGAGATACCTCTAGGAGGGAGGTGGGCTGATTTGGAGCTGTAGTTTGAAAGAGCTACAGATGGGCAAGATCCTTGAGGAGTCCACCTCTTGGATCAATACATTGCTATGGGTGCCTAGTTTTGCAGTAGCAGAATGGACTAGTGTCGGATGGTGTCAAGGAGTGGAGGAGAGGCAGTTGCAGTGGCTAGGAGTGCCAGAGTTTGAGCAGAGTTGGCAACAGTATAGATGACACAGAGTAGACGTTAGCAGCAACACAATAGATTTAGAGGGTCAGTGCAGAGACTAGCAGTAGTCAGGCTCCAACATTCACGTGGTATCATACTGAACATAGTTAATTCAGGAATTTTGGATGTTTTTCTGTTGCTATAAGCAACAGGTTGCAATGTAGTAGCAGTTGGCAGTGGTAGTGCTAGCAGCAACACGTATGCAACACTTGAGAGGGCGCTGTAGTACGGATGCAGTGTTGACAGTGGCAGTGTCAGCAACAATACAATTGCAGCAGCAATGCAGTAGTTGGTGGACAACATGTCAGACATCTGTAGCGCAGAGGACGATGCTTCAGAGTCAGAGTAGTATGCAGCGACAGTTTATTGCTAGAGCACATTCCTCTATAAGAGGGAGTGTTGATCTGGGGTAGCGTCGGATATGCTCTAGGCCTCAAATTTTGCAGGGAGGCTTGGGCACATGCATTCCAAAGAACCCATAAAGCGTTTTGGGAAATTCCACCCAGAAACGATTTTATTAAAATAATTAATATTTTTAATGGAGTTCCTAAGTCTAAACTTAGGAAAATTAAAATATTAATGGGTATTAATCTAATTGTGGGTGTAACTTCTAGAAGAAGACGGAGATCAAGCCAAAACGATCCGAGCTTTGATTAGGAGTTAATCTAGGCCGTTGGTTGTCCAACAGAAAGATATAAGAAGGGGCTTGAGGGTCATTTGTAAAACACATTGAGAGATCAAGAGATTGAATTTCTGAAGTGAGTTCTCAAGAGGAAATTCAATTGAGGAAATTTTTTGCATTAGAGGGGCAGGGATAGCAACTGGAGAGAGTGATTTTCTCAGCCGGAGAATCATCAACAGAGAGGCAGAGAGTAATCCAACAGTGGCAACGCTGAGCTAGAGGGGCTGACGCAGAGCCGTGAAGAGGCAGCGCAAAAGCCAAGAGGGAGTCTGAAATTTCCAGAAGGAATTCGAGTTTTATAAGTCGGGAGCTAGGGTGTGAGACCGAGAGGCAGAAATCGAACCTCCTGGGCAACAAATAGACTAGCGAGAGGATTAACGCTGTCCCCAGAGAGCTTGACGCTAGGTTGACGTAGAGGCAGCCATAAAAGCCGGGGGCAATCATACTGGAGCTGGATCAGCCAGGATTTCCAGTGATAGTGTGAAGTAATCTCACAAATCTTTCTGCCAATATTTCTCTTTCTGTAACTAAATAACCTGAGAGGTATTCAGAGATGTATTCAGTGTTGAAATTTCTAAGTCTGACACATTAGAAACCCTTCATGTACTTTACTGATTTATTCCTACCTACTTGCTCTGTTAATTAACAAGTTATTTACCATGTAAATACTGGAAATAAATACAAGTACATGCTCAACACATTATAGATCATCAATTGAAGGAAATAGAAACAAGCATGCAAGTGACATCGTTGTTTTTGGACTTGTTGTTGCACAGATTGTCACGACAACGCTCAGACTGGGGGTTGTCACCCTGATCCCCGATCTCTCCGTTTAAGCCGTCTCCCAAGGCTAGGGGGGTAGACCCTATGGGATGAATGAAGACCAACTGTGGACCAGTTGGGTTGGGAGACACAACAAGGCAAATTAGCACCTGATTGATTTAGAAATTAATGTACCAGTGCCTTATGGAGTTAATGATTAAATAATTGTTAATCAAAAGCTGCAGAAACATGAACTTTATAATTCCATGGTTAACTATCATTTATCATCAAATAACCCAAGCAAAGATTAATTTTGCCAGATGCGAGATAATCAATAAATGCACAATGCCTTGACAATATTCCAGCAATTAAATTTCTAAAGAAGGAATGCTGTAAACAACCACAAAATTTAAATGCTGACCAGATTTCAAACAGTGAATCTCCAGATATAAACATTTTAAGCACATTTAACTTCACCACAACAGAGAAAAGACTTTAAAAAAGAATTTTCAATTTTTTATTAGCCTTTTTCAAAATTTTTAATTTTTATATATATTTTTAATAAAATTTTTAAGTCTAAAAAAATTAAACAAAAACTAAAATCCTAATAAAATCTAATCTAAACTAAAGTCTAAAAATAAAAAAAACTTTTTAACTTTTATGAATTTTTTATGTTTTCCAAAACAAAACTAAACTTAAAAAATATCTAAAGCAAAGAACTAAAACCTAGGCTAACCCAACTATATACCAATCAAATAAACATGAAAAGAAACTCAAAATCGAAAATTTTAGTTTATTTATTTATTTATTTTTATTGAAATCCTAAGTTAAAGATTAACAAATTATATACATCCTAAATAAAACTAAAACAAGGCATATACACAAAAATAAAAAAATATAAACTATATTAATCCTTGCCATACGAAACAAATACAAAAAATAAAAATGAAATCCTAAAATTTACGTATGTACTAACCCTAGCTTCTTAAAATACAAATCGAACAAAAAGAATTGACCGACCAACCCAACACAGAACTGTTTTTTGCTTGTCGTGCAGGTGAGTTCGACATAAAGGTTCGAAGTTTGCTCGACGACGGATGAAGGTTTGTTTGGTGCACGGATATTGCTGTAGGTTTGCCGTGAGCCTGACGGTGGAAGGTGAGCGTTCGAAGGTGAGCAGCATGCTGTGGATTTGGGTGTTTCCTGGATGGAGCTCAACGGCCAGTCAATGGAATAGTTGACCGGAGTGCGGACAACGTTTGGACGAGCTGTGATGAAGCTGCGCGGGTTTGGAAACACGCTGGTGCAGGTTGAGCATATGCAGATCCGGGCAGTAGAAGTGTGAGGAGCAACATGGAGAGAAAATGAAACACGCAGGTGGCTCGAAAGACAATGATGGCTACGTGGAGTGATGCGGATCTGGCTGCGTGAGGATGACTGGCGCTGCAGTAGGTTATAACAGAGGAAACATAGAGTGAGAGAGACGTGAGGTTGTGTGGAAAAAATGATGAGAGAGCAAGGGTGAGGGGACGCAGTAGGGAGAAAGCCAAATGCGTGGAGGAGCGATGAAGTTTCTGCTTGCAGATTTGGACGCAGGGAGCTGAGGAGATTTGAGGGATGTGGAGATTCTTTGCAGGAAATAGAGGTGCTGAGAAATACGCTAAGACTGACAGCGTGAGGAAGGGAGTGTTGGGCAACGATTGAGGGTGACCATAACAACAAAGAAAAATTATGAAACATGCCAGAATGATAAAACAATTCTGAAACCCTCATAAAAATATCCCAAATTCCAGAAAACGAACTTCTCACTTATACTTCGGATTTATTAGTAAAACCCCTATAGACAAATGGCTTGGAAAACCTCGAATTTGTTCAGAAAAACCCTGTAAATTCTCCAGCAAATTTTAAATTTGCCCTGCATTCAGATTTGTCTAATGAAAACCCTGAAAATTTTCAAGATTTGTACATGCAACCTGCAATGGCAAAAGTAGAACACCCATAAGTAAAATGTGCAAGGAAAAAACCTAAAACCCTAACAAAACCCAGCTAAATAATTACAGTAATTACAACTCAGAGGCTCTTAAATAGCCGGATTCGTCAATATGCCACATAAATATTTTCAGAATTTTAAATTTAATGTGAGATACTTCAAAAAAACCCTTCATGCATTCATAAATTTTTTTTCAATTGATACGCTCGGGATCAAAACTGGCTGGGCTCTTTCAGAAAACGCAATCCGGGAGTTGGCTAGTTTAGCCGAGAACTTCCCCTAACGCCCGGTAAACTTAAAACTAAGATTTCTTGCACAACTTAAAATCAACTATTAACATAGAGGGAGAAAACAATAGTGAAATCGAGATCAAATGGAGATACCTACCATTATATTTCAGAATCTAAACTATCATTCAAACCCCAGAGATCAGACAAGATACCTGTGCCTAAATCAATCTTCGTCAAGCTATTATCAATGGCTGAAAATAAAATTATGCAGAAGAAAAATAAAACATCTTACAACATTTCTAGAAGAGTAACACCAACAAGATTTTTAACCCCAAAGTCTTTCTTTATTGCACAAAAAAATGACTAGAGAGCTTTCTTTAGCACCAAACTCTAAGATCCAATCTTATCTCAAATGACCCTTGACACCGTATTTAAAGGAAAATTTCCCAACGGCTAGTTCGAGTGATCCATGTCAAAATGATTTCGACTGTCGATGAGGATCAAAATCCCTTTTAATCTCATCCGTCGAATTTTTAAATGCATTTTAATCTATTAAAAAATTGAAATTCTGCATTTATTTACTCAAAAGTTTGACTTATTATTATTTTATTTTATTTTTTCAAAAAAAGAAGTTATTTTTTTTTTTTTTTTTAAATTTTATTACTATTTTTATCTATTTTTAAAATTTTAAAATTTAAATTTTTTATTATTAATATCTTTTTATTATATTTTTTTTATTGTTTTTATTTTTGGATCCTCGAACTTAGCCTTTGGAAAACTCACCTAGGACCTAGGACTTAGGATTTATGAGGGGATTAAAACATTTTCTAACCCTCAAGACACTTTACAACATGACTTTTATAATTTTACATCTCAAGGGGGAAAACCCATTTGACATAGACCCTCATAGACTACCCAGTTTTACAACACAACTATAATTTAGCAGATCAAGCAATTTGTAATAACCTAACCAAATAGTTAGAATTATTTCCAAATTACTTTTACATAGACTTGAGGCACACTAGGATTCCCCTAAGATTCTAATGACAAAATTCATTCCAGCTTTGGGGTTAGGCTGAAGGAAAACTTTGCCGATCATGGATCGGTGAGACAAAAAACCTTCTGGAACGTAGATTATCACTAAAAAATTAGGTTTTCGTAGGCAATTTACATACATGACTCAGATCTGCTAAGATTATTTACAATTTACACATGCAGACTGGGTTTACAAGATAACATGATCGGGCTAATGATGACAGTCGAATGGCACGGACACGTCGATCAAGCGCTATCCCTTTTGCAAAAAAAGGGGGTGTACTGCTATGGGTAGTTGACACGTAATGGTCAACAGGACTAATGTCTTCAGAAAAACCCAACGCGGGAAAATTGGTCTAGCTATCTGAGGGTTTGATTTATTAAGCAATTTTAGAATACAATCTAGGTGCCAAATCCGGCTCACCCAACAGAGAAAAATCTCGGCAGTAGTACCTCTCTACTCGGAGGCAGAATTCTGGCTGAAACCCCGGATAAACACTCCGGCAACTCCACAGCTCCAATCTGTCCAACGAAAACCCCAACGTTAGCCTCTAGGGACTGCATCAGCCTCTCTCTAGCCCAACGTTAGCCCAATGTCACTCTGGCTTGGCCTGCATCAGACTCTGGAGGCACTGCGTCAGCCCTTTGGCCCTCTGCGTCACCCACGCTAACCCTTTGAGGTATTGCGCAACTCCTGGCTGCCTCTGCGTGAACCCTTGGCTGCTTCTGCGTCCCTCTATCCGGCTACTGCGCTAATTCTCTCGGTGCTATCTTTGCCTCTCTGCTTCTGTATTCACTGCTCCTCAGCTGCAACTCTGATCACGCTCTCAACTTTCTTAGCAAACCCAGCGCCAGAAAGTCGAAATCTTGATCTCTTGTTGTGTTCTCCAAGTGACTCTCAAGCCTCCTCTTATACTTTTCTCGTTGACAATTCAACGACCGAGATTAAGTCCCTAATCAACGGCTAAGATTAGATCTGGTTTGATCCATGACTTTTGGACCATTCTAACAAAGTTTTATATTAATTCACATTAATATTTTATTTTCCCTAAGTTTAGACTTAGGGACTCCATTAAAAATATTAATTATTTTAATATCTCCCAAACTGTTTAGAATTTGCCCAAACCCTTTTTGGGTATTGGAGATCTCATGTGCCTTAGCCTCTCCATTGATTTTCGTGGCTAGAGCACATCCGATGCTACCCCAAATCAACATTCAGAATGCTTAATAATAATAAACCCTCAGAATCGCTGCATCGGTTTTCTCGCATTGGGTTTTTCTGGTGACATTTGTCCAAAAGTAACGGTGTCAATTGTGTTGTATTTTATTTCTTGCTTAGTCTCTTGTTTCCACATAATTTTTAATTAAGTGAAGGCTGTAGTGTATGTATTATGATATTTGTCGTAGGAAACTGCAAGTAATTTGTTTAAAGGAATTTAGCAAATAGGAGTAATATCATCAGTTTGCTGCAGTAGGGATTCCGAGTTTAGGAATTTTCACAGGACTAACAATTGTAAGTCTGAGTGAAGGTCATGAACAAGAAAAGGAAATTGGAGAATGCTTTTTGAAGTGCTACTGAAAGAAGGAAAGTCAGATCCGACAGAAGAATATGTTGCTGTATATGAAGTAGGAAGAAAAATGTATGATTGAGGAATCTGTTGTCAAAGATTTGGTTGATAGTCCTACTATGGAAAATTGAGAAGCAACATCTGTTGCTTGGAAGACCCCAGAGGTTTTTATCTGATTATTTACATGTGAAAGTATGTTTGATTGGGGTTGTGTTTGTACAGGTGAATCTCTTGAAGGATTTGATAGCATGCTGGTTACCAATCAGTTTGATTGGGAGAGATTGGTTATTCTTGATCTGCTGGATCAAGTGGGGTTGAGGCTTTGCGAGTGAAGCATTGCCTGGGCAGACATCTGGCTGGCACTTATTGCTGATGTCTGGGTCCCGAAGTTGTAAAGGTGGTGTTGATCAAAGAGTTGTGTTTTGGATACACACCTGGATTTTTGGGTTGATGGTTAGCAAGTAAGCCTAATGGTACCTAGAGGGGCTGAAATCTTGAGTCCATCTTAGTCCCACCTGGATAGATTGCCCTGGTTAGGAATCTAGTCCATGGCATTGCGGTGCCTAAATTGTTGAGTGACTGGTTGGATAGACTACCTTGGTCAGGAATCTAGTCCATGGCATTGCAGTGCCTAAAGTTCTTCATTGTTCATATAGTTTGAGATCTTCCATTGTATATGTACATTATGAATACCTCCCTAGTTAAGAGGGAGTGTTGGAAAAAGTAACTATGTTTAGTCTTCTATAATGTACTTGAGTCAATATGTAATGTACTTGTCAAAAGAATAAAGAAAATTATTATTCTTATTATTATTGTGACTTATTAAAGCACGGGTTTCATGCTTGGGTCACCATGTTTTAGGGCAAAGTTTCCATTGTGGACTTCTAGGATTTATTCTGAGTTTATAGAATTATTGTACATTTAAAGAGACTCTTCTTGGGCTTTCGAATCATGTAAAAAGGTTTAGTATTGAGTAAAATATGAATTATCGAACCTCCACACCATGTCAGCCTAAGGGAAGATTAAGTCGGCCTAAGACCCTATTCGACCCCATAGGAAGCCTATAAAAGGAAGGACATCGAATTCATTTGGATCATCACTTCTCATCAAGTTCGAATTCTATCTACTGGGAAGAAGTGCAAAAATCTGTTTGCTGGGCAAAAGTGCGAGCGGGTAGCTGGGAAAGTCTGTTGCCGGGAAGCCGAAGTGAATGCGAGTTTGGGGGAGTCTAAGGAGTTAAGGAAAATCGAAATTTTGGTGGTGGTCTCTCTCTATTTCATACTCTAGGTTGGGAGATCAAAGTCTTCCAAGTTGGACTATTGCCAGAAGCTTTTGGCTGCTGCAAGTTGCTGCATAGTTGAAGTTACAGGGAAGAGGTCAATCTTCTGGAGGTTGTCTTGGTGTCGAGGGAAGCTCTGGTCTTGGTCTGGGGTGAATATTTTCAAAGAATACTATTGAAAGGAATAATTACTTTGATTGGTATTTCCCTCGAGGGGGGTTTTGCCTTGGCATGTGCCTACATCTTGTGTCCATTATTTTGTGTTGTTGCTTTTGGTAATTGCTTGATGAACTAAAGAAAAAAGATATAAAGAATCGTAATAATAAGAATCATCACAAGTAATTATCAATATCGAGAAAGTCTTTACTGCCTTTCTAATTTTCCAACATAACGATTTCTGGGAGATTGTGCCATGGCCAGAAGGCAAATCAGTAGTAGGCTCACATTGGGTGTACAAGGTGAAGCATGGAGCAGATAGGAGTGTGGAGAAACCTTGATTTCTGGGGAAGTTTAATCCATATTATTTGCTACCCTTATTCTTGGAGAAAATGTAACTCTGTAGTTTTCAAATCTTCCCAGTGTTCCAAAAAGTTTTAGTGGCCTAATGGCATTCATCTCGAGAATAGAAAGTTTTGGGTTCTTTTCTTCTTTCATTAGATCAATCTATCTTTGTACTTGAAGTGTCTAGGACATCATATGTTTCTACATTGGAATTGTTTACTGTATAGTTAATTCAACGGATTTTGCTATGTATTTTTAATCTTGTTTTGGTATAACCTCTGCTTCAATTTAACTTGAGTTTCTCAGTTTTCTGGCTTTCATAATGATACATCATAATTATCTTTTAGACATTGACACGAACTATGCCTTTGGAGGTCATAACATATAACGGTATGGAATACATTCGAGTTTGGAAAATGTGCCTTGGAGGCATGAATAAATTACATTTCAGATACGTTCTTATTAATATTTTTAATAATTACAGGATATTTTGTATGTTATTATGTTGATTACAATTTTTAAATATTTCTTGTAGGTTCCAAAGTTCGTACTTATTTCATCAATAGGAGTGACACGACCATGGTTTCCAATATCTATTTTTCTCAACACTTTTATGGGTCGATATATGCTGTGGAAATTGAAGGTAGTCACTTTTTCTCACAACCATGTTTCATTGATTGAACAACTACTTTTAATAAGCCTACCTCCAAATTAGTTTAGAATTTATTTGTGCGGATGCATAGATTTGTTCTTTGTAAAAGATTAATGAATCATATTTACTTGTGTGGATGCATGTGTCTGAATTTTGTTTTTCACTTAGCTTTCGTTGTATACAATTTATCATGTGACTTTTGATCTTAAAAGTTGTAGGTGAGATGGAAGACAACATTATCTATTTATAGGGCACTCAGATGATGTTGAATGTCTTGGTAAGTTAGTAGTACACTAAATTCTTATATGCTTTTTTGACTTGCATGCATGTGTGCTTGTGTGTGTGAGATTGTTGTATTGAACTGGTGTTTCTAAAATCGAGTAAGGTTAGACTACCCATGGACTAGGAAATAATGGCTGCAGTCTTTTTTGACAATGTTCAGGTTAAAACAAGTTATGTTGCCTTGGTTATATATCAGATGTAGGATATAAAAAAGAATATTTTAGTAACAAAAGAATATGCTCAACATGTAAGTGCCTTGCATCTTCCCTCCTCACAATTGCTTCCTGTAATAAGCTTTTCCTATCTTGACAAGGTTCTCCTCTTCAAGTAGTTGAATCATACCATAGGTGGTTGCATCTTATCCCGAAGTAATCGTCAAGAATCCTAACTAAACAGAAAATGTTCCTGTAATAAATTTGGTAGTTTTTAACTTTTTCATTCCTTTCATGTTTTTAGGTCTTTCCCATCTTTTCCCTTCACAACAATGTTTGGAGAACTTACTTTAAATTGCATTCTCGTTGTGTCCTGTTGTAAAGGTTTATTGCTTTTCATGTGCGCCTAAACATTTTCTTCAATGCATATTTTAGTTCTATGTAATTTTCCTGCAACTAAGCTTTTTCAATATACAGGCTTTGAATTCTTCCTTGCCCCTTTGGCAAGCTTCCTTAAAGATTCAGCATCTCTCTATGCATTTTTTGTCCATTTATTGCTTTGTTATACCTGCCTGAGCCGGTACTTCTGATGTGAGAACTGGATTATATGTGTTATAGTTTAGCTTACCTACTGTTGAGGAATAAAAAGTGGTATGTAAACAATTATATTTAGTTTTATCTTTTTCTCTATTGATTTGATCAACAAGTTTTGTTGTTTAATCATCTGTTAATTATTTAGTTGGCCTTATTTTAAGTAGATATATGACTGATAAACATAGTATTATTTATTAGTTTGGGTAATGTTTGAACCGTATGAATATTTATCTTGGGTAGTATTTCTTTTTGTAAATTCTATGTGCACTAATCACAATTAACTTGAAGCATGATTTGGTGAGGCGGTCTTTAGTGTACTTTACGTTTTCTTTTCTCTGTTACTGGAACTTTCCCTCAAGGATGTTTCTTGGAAGGAAACATTTAAAATGTACTAGTTTCTAAAATGCCACTGGAAATCCCTAGGAAACATCTCTAGGTGTTTCTTGGACATTTAATGTTGTTAGCCTTATTTCCTTCTATTTGTTAAAGGGGGGAAAAAAACAATGTTAGAGAGAACCAAAATATCTACATTCTAGTTATCTATCCCATTCCTTCTTTCAAATATCTTGTTCTTGTCCTTATTATCATAGACCTTGCATTCAATGTTCAATTCTAAATGAATGTTGAGTCTCACCCTTCATTCTCCTTCACTGTTCCACCTAGTGGTAAATACCATAACTTTACAAACAGTTTGTAACTTATAATAACAAAGGAAAACTTATTAGACACTGCATGGAAAGAATTATATTGCTGTAAGTTAAGGAAAAACCTTTTGTTTCCATTGGTATGGTCTTCTTTTATGACCTATATAATGGACCATGTTGTGGCCTAAAGTGTACACCTAAGGCGCAACGCTCAGAGTAGGGGCTGTCACTCTTGTTATTTTTGTAGCATCAGTTGTGTTCTAGCCACAAAATTTTGTGGAGAGGTTAGAATACATGAGATCTCCAAAACCTAGAAATTGTTTTTAGAAATTCCACCTAGAAATGACTTAATTAGATTATTAACCAATTTTTAATGTTTCCTAACTCTAAATTTAAAAAAACTGGTTTAAGCTCTCTCCTAGACAAGCTAAGGGGGGGTAGTCCCTGAGGGTAGATGGAAGGGGGAAACTTGTTGGAACAACAAGCCTAGGAGATTAAAAGGGAAGGCAGTCACTCTTATAGGTAACTTGATTAAGGATTGATGAGCAAATGAAGTTATTATTGTTGAGCAATGATGTTATAGTATAGATTAATGAGACACTTAAGGATTAAGAATGATAGACCAGTGCCTTATTAGCAATGCTCAAATTGCAAATTAGAAACACTTGCAAGTGAAATGTCAAGTCACAAGATAAGTAACTGCTGCAAGGAAAATGTTAGTACAATCAGATCAAAAGATTACAACAACTGGATATATGAGCAATAAGAAATAGACTTGCAGATGTAAATAAAATGCGTACTTCAAGTAAACTGATATTCAACAAGTTTTTAAAACAAATGCAAGATTCAAGTTGAGCTCATGATTTCAATTATATAATAAACTGAAATGCAAGATGAAGATGCAAGATCTACCTATGTGAGATGCAAGATCTTGGTTACTTTTAACTATATGCCTATTCTAAGGTAAAAGCATTCTCCTTAATTGTTTTGAAACAAGTCTTAGACAAGGCTATAGAAAAAAGGTCCAAGGAAGGAGGCAAAGGCTTCATTAACGATACCTCCTTTTGCTTCTAACTGTGAAAAATCAGAGATCTCGAATCCTACTGCAGTAACTGATAATATTTCTTCTATTTGTTAAATTACTTAAAAAATTATTTGCAATTTTCTGCAACAAATATCAAAATACATACATTGCAACCTTCATAAATAAAATTTTGTGGAAAATAAATACAAGGAAAATACTAGTACATATAACCACAGTGAAACAATAATTTTTGGACAATTGTCCCCAAAAAAACCTAATGTGGGAAAATCGGTGCAACAAATGAGGGTTTCTTTTATTAATCTTCAACAATAATTTATGTACAAGACAAAATAGAGGAAGAGTCATTGAGAGAAATTCACTGGTGCCTTTCTCACACTTCATAGCTATTTTTTGACCCCGAAGAGGACCTCCTGCCTCTTTCGCTGGCCCTTCTGCGTTACTCTCTACGCAGTGAATGCGTGGGACCTGCGTCAACCCTTTTGCTGTGCTGACCTGCATCCCTCCTTTGTGCTGCCTCCACCAAATTCGTCCTGCACTCTTCGACTATGTTGATGCCCTCTCTCTCCCACCTGCAACTCACTTTCTGATTTGATTTTCTCTTGCCGAACTTCAGCCACTAAGAAAATCAATCTGCTTTAGCAACTGAATATTTGCTTTGGTGTGATCTGCATCTACCCATCAACTTCTTCTTATAATCTTTTGTTGGAGCACCAACGACCAAGTTTAAAACATAATCAATGGCTAAGATTAACTAGAAGTCAATCCATGTCTTCTTCTAGAATATTCTCATCACGACTTAATTAATACCCTTTAATTAACCAGATTTCCCAAGTTTAGGCATTGGGAACCATTTAAAAAAGTTAATTATTTTAATTAAATCATTTCCAGGTGGAATTTCTAGAAATGATTTTTGGGTTTTGGAGAATGCATGTGTCTTAGCCTCTCTGTAAAGTTTAAAGGCTAGAGTACATCTTATGCTACAAAAATCAACACTCCCTCTTAGCAAGGAATGTGCTCTAGTGCTGCAACCTACTGGAGTATTACTCTGATTCTGCAACACCTCCTATTGCGCTGATGATGTCCGGCTCTACTGTGCACCAACTATTGTGCAATTCTGATATGAGCTGCATCTGTGCTGCTGCTGACCCTGCTGAATTGCTGTCAACTACTGCCTCTGCACTGCAACTCCCTTTCATCTGCTGCTGCTGCCACTGAGAATCCATCTGCTACTGAAACAGGTTCTCCACCAGACCCATCTGTTCCCTGAACTAGATGAACGTAACTCTCCCTAGAACTTTCGTGAGTATGTCTGCCAACTGATCTCCTGTGGGTACATACTACAGCTGGATTGCCCCATGTTCGACACAATCCCTGATGAAATGACATTTGATATCAATGTGCTTCGACCTATCATGAAATACTGGATTCTCAGAGTTTTATGCAACTCTGATTGTCACAATAAACACTGGTCACTCCCATTTTCTTCTTGAACAAACTCACCAGTAATTTCATAAGCCCATATGGCTTTGCACATAGCTGTGCTAGCTGCCATATATTCTACTTTTGCTGAGCTCAGTGCTATTGAATTCTGCTTCCTTCTGCACCAAGAGATCATCCCGATCCAACGCTGAAGTAGTACTTGGAGGTACTTTTCCTGTCCACTGAACTACCTGCCCAATCTGCATCTATGAATCGCCTCAACCGGATGTCATCTCATCGAGTATATCTCAACTCGAGTTTGACTGTTCCATGCACATATTTGAGAATGTGCGTCGCTGCTGCCCAATGTACCCTTTTCGATTCCACCATGAACTGACTAAGGATATTGACAGTGAAACAAATGTTTGACTTGGTGTTGACTAGATACATGAGTGACCCAATTCGTTGTCTGTACAAGGTGGGGTCGACTTCCCTGTCCCTTGAGGCATCTATCTTTTTCCAATTGGTAATCATGGGTGTTGCCATGTGTCTGCAATCCTGCATTCTGAATCTCTTTAGAATTTCTGTAGCATATCTTCCATGTCCAAGGTAGATTTCCCGATTCTTTTGCCATACTTTCAACCCAAAAAATAGTGGATCGACCCTATATCCTTCATGTCGAATTCTGCTGCAAGGTTCCTTTTGTAGTCCTCTATGAGCCTCGATGATCTCGTCAGAAACATATCATCTACATATAAAACCAGAATGAGAGGCTCATTCTCCACCATCAAATAGTACAGGTTGGGATCTTCATCACTCTTGATGAATCCCAACTGTTGCAAGTAATTGTCAATCCGCCCGTACCACGCCCTAGGTGCCTGCTTGAGCCCATGCAGGGCTTTCTTCAATCTGCATACGTGAGTGCTCTTCTCATGAGTCTCGAAGCCTTCAGGCTGCTCGATGTACACCTCTTCTTCTATCACCTCATTCAAGAATGATGTTTTGACGTCCATATGGTGAATTTCCCATCCCATCTGGGCCGCTAGGGATATGATGTATTTGATAGAGATATATCTGGCAATTGGGGCGAAGGTCTCCTTATAGTCTATTTCTTCTTTTTGTGCATACCCCTTTGCCACAAATCTAGCCTTATATTTCTCTACACTGCCATCTACAACGTATTTGATCTTGTACATCCACCTGGAACCCACAACTGATCTATCCTCTGGTCTAGGCACCACCTCCCACACATCATTTGTCATGATAGAATTGTACTCTTCTACCATGACATCCACCCACACTTGATGTTGTGCGACTTTCTAAAAACTGGATGGTTCTGCAACCTGAGCCACCAAGGCTTGGTATTTGCCAGGTTGCCTACGCTGACTCTTGTCGGTTCTAGGAGCTCCGACAAACTCTTTTGCGTCCTTCAAGGTTTGACGTACTTCCCTAGTGGTCCTACCACTGGTGGTGGGAGGTTCAATCCGATCCTCTATTTGTACCTGCAACTCTGTCTGCTGAGAACTTCCTGAATCTCCTGCTCCTGAGGAGATGCTGGTGCTAGTCATTGTACTCGAATCCTGACTGTCCCCTTGCATGTTCTACTTGTGGTCCCTGCTGCTGATGAACTAAAAGAACACCTGATGACTGATCTCCTGCAGGCACCTCTCGAGATCTTCTAAAAGCTCTGTCTTCCATGAACTTTACACCTTGCCTCACTACAATCTTCCTGCTGCCAGGAACGTAGATTTTGTATGCCTTTGAGGTTTCACTATATCCTACGAGATACCCCTTTTCTGCAATCTGATCCAACTTACTACGCTTCTCATTTGGAATGTGACAATAGGCCACAATCATAAATATCCTCAGATGACTTACCTCGGGTTTCTCCCGTGAGAAGACTCCCTTTGGCGTTTTCTTCGCCAAAGCCCTGTGAGGTGTCTTGTTCTGAATGTACACTACTGTGTTGCATGGTTCTACCCATAGGAATCTAGGCAAATCCTGATCATACAACATGGATTTTGTTCTCGATTATGGTCCTGTCCTTCCCCTCCGCAACTCCGTTCTGCTGCAGATTGTAGGGAGCAGTCCATTCTCTTTTGATACCTTCCTTGGCGCAAAAATATGTGAAGTTTTTATCTGTGTATTCTCCACCATTATCTGAACGTAGTACCTTGATCTTTTTCCCTGTCATGTTTTCTACGAGAGCCTTGAACTCTCGAAACCAATCAAAGACCTCATCTTTGGTTTATAAGAAATAGATCCAGGTTTCTCTAGAATGGTCATCAATGAAGGTGATGAAATATTCGCCACCTCTAAGAGCTCTAGTGGACATAGGGCCACAAATATCTGAGTGTATCAATCCCAACATGCCATTGGCTCTGCTATCATTTTTGGGATACGTTGCTTTTGCATACTTTCCAAGTACACATCCTCGACATAGATCATCATGCTCGGTGCTGAGCACTGAAACTCTTGTTACGGTTTCTCTGAGCATCTTGAGTCCTCCATGGTGCAAGTGTGCCATCCTCTTGTGCCATAGTTCCTTAAGCTCCTTTCTACTGTTGTTATCACTGCCTATCAATGCCATTGGAGAATCGATCTGCAATCTATATAGCCTGTTGCTTCGAACTCCAATCTGTCTCACCTTCTTCAAGGTGGGATGCTTGACATATACTTTCTTTCTGACAAAGTATACATCCATATCCCTTGTCCTACAACTGGGACACTGAAATCAAGTTCATACCAAATCCTGGCATATGCAGTACATTCGTGGCTCTAGTACTGGTTTCTGCTTCTGTCTGAAAATCTATGGTGCCTCTCCCTACTAGAGTACACTTCATTCTATTGCCCATAGTGTGAAAATTCCTGAATCTAACACATCAGAAACCCCTACTGCAATTTCTGGTTTACCATCTCCTACTTGTTCTTTACATTAACAAGTTATTTAATTGCATAAACATCGAAGTAAACACAAATGGAACCTTTATAGATATACAAATCATGCACTAAAGTAAACAGAAACAATAACACAAGGGACACTGTTATTTTTGGACAATTGTCCCCGGAAAAACCCAACACGGGAAAACCAGTGCAACAGATATGAGGGTTTGTATTTTAAGCAAATTTCGTGAATACAACTAGGGTGCCAAAAATGGCTCACCCAACATAGAATTTCCTCGACAGTTGTACCTCTATCCAGAGACAGATATTCCGACAAATCAACAACTGGATGATCAACCCCATAATGACTCTGACTGTTCCTTGTGCTGGACAACGAAAGATGCTCCAAGCACTACTCTGGAACTGTGTCACTATTCAGGAACTGCGTCACCCTCCTTTGCTGATCTGCTCTCAGTTTGCCCCATAGAATCTTCCCAACACTACCTCTAAAGCCCAACGTCAGTCTCTACAGCCCTCTGCACTGCCTGCGTCAGCCTCTACGACCTCCTGCGTCCTCTGCGTCAGCTCCTGCTGCCTCTGCGTCAACCCTTCTAGGGCATGCACTATCTCTTTGGCACTGCGCTGCCTCTCTGCTATGTATTCTTTAGCCTCGGATGAAAATCCCTTGCTGAACTGCCCCTCGCTGCAACTGATCACTAACTCGATTTCCTCAGCAAAACTTGCTCCAGAAAATCGAATTCTTGATCTCTCTTGGTGTGTCTCCAAATGATCTCAAGCCTCCTCTTATACTTTTCCTGTTGATGATTCAACGACCGAGATTAAGTCCCTAATCAACGGTTAAGATTAGAACTGGCTTGATCCTCGTTACTCAGAACTTTCTCACCCATTTTATATTAATACACATTAATATTTTTATTCTCCTAAGTTTAGATTTAGGGACCCATTAAAAATATTAATTATTTTAATATCTCTTTATCCGGGTGGAATTTCTCCAAACGATTTCTGGGTCTTGGAGATGTCATGTGCCTTAGCCTCTCCACCAAATTTCATGGCTAGAGCACATCTAATGCTACCCAAAATCAACACTCCCTCTTTGTGAGGAATGTGCTCTAGCAATGCTTCACCATAGAAGCATCACATTGATTTTCGGCATCGGTCCCCTGTGTTGATGCTTGGCCTGTTGCTCCACATCCACTGCATTGTTGCTTCCTGTACTGCTGCCCATGACACTGCCACTACCACTGCTACATCTGTACTCCAGCTCCCTCTCAACATGCTACATCATGGTGCCCATAGCACTGCTACTGCTAACGACTGCGCTACAACTCAGTTACCGAGAAGTAAATTGAATTCTCCCAAACACTGACATCCTAGCCAGTCTGGAAGCCTTGTGATGCTGAAGCTACCTCAGCTGCTATCCTGTGCTCCCTCTGTTGCCACTGCGCTGCTGCAAACATCTCTATGCCTCTCACACTGCTGCAACCTCTACTGCACTGCTACAGACTTCTGCACTTTAGCACTGCCTTGTTGTTCCATCATCCCTTGCTCCACTTGACACCTGTCATCATGCTACTGTCGTTAAGGGCTCTCGTAGCCGTATGTGATCCAAGAGTTTGGGCACCTCAAGGATCCTGCCCAACCATGTAGTCCTCTCGACTACGACTCTATGTCTCCCCATCTCTTCTCTAGAGGCGCATGAGCACTCATGGCACAATCGTCATCAATCTCGACATCCTTCTCTACCTTTGCTGGAGCAACGTTTGAGTCGGAAGCTTCTCCCTTTCCTTTCTTCCTGGCACACTGAGAGGAATAATGTCCCAACTCCCCACAGTTCAAGCACTTGACCTTGGAGATATCGTTCTTCTTCCTCTTCTGAACCCCTTGTTGTCCTGCAGATGTTAGAGCTGCATCCTCCTCCTCCTCTTTCTTGATTCAAACTCCCTTACCGCTACTCCCCGCCTTGGTCAATCTCCTAATCTCTTCCTATCGAAGAGCTGCTCACATCTCCTCCCAACTAGGGAGAATCGCGCTGCCCAAAATGCTTTGGACAAATGTCTCCCAGTCCTCGGAGACTACATTCAAAGCAGTCCTGACCATGAATTATGGATTTGGTATAGACCCCACGGAAGTAAGCTGGTCGTGAATGCCTTGCAACCTGAGAAGGAACAGATCTATCTCCTTTCCTTTCTTCATCTAATATGACCTCAGCTGATTCTCTAATAACATCTTCCGCTGCATGGAAGAGCCCTGGTATAAGGTGGTCAGCGTCCGCCACATCTCCCTTGCTGTGTTCTTCTCAGCAATATGTGGTATGACATGATCCTTGACCCTGCTTAGGATCATGCATTTCGCTTTTGCCTCGACCTCCTCATACTTCTCATTTGCATTAGGGTCAACTGGGACAACTACGATTTTCATGGCATAGTCCTCGATGCGATGTTTATCCAGGATTGCCAGGATCTTGGTCTTCTAGATGAAAAAATTGGTAGCCCCATCCAATCTATTCTGATCCCTCAATCCGTTTACTGCCATCTATGCTCCTCTTCGCTAGACTCCCTCTGAGTCCTGATTTCCCTCTCAAGAAATGCTCCGGCCACTGTCGAATCACTGCTCTCCAATCCTCCTTTGCGGCTGCAACTCAGATCTAGATTTCTTGGTTAGAAATCTATCGAGGTAGTGCTTCCCTCTACCTTGGTTTAGTCTCCTTAGACACTATTCTGCACTCATAAAAACAATGTCCCACAAGCTCCATAAATCAAAATCTGTTCCCTTTGCCCCGACAACTAAAGAATTTGAGCCCTTCTAGCTCTATGCAATCACAATGAGAGCTGGATTAGCTCCTTCTGGCCACTGTGTCAATCCTTCTTGGCTGAGAAAGATGACTTGGCATTGCGTAGGCTTGATCTGCCCCCCTCTATGTTGATTTTTGGTAGCATTAGATTTGCTCTAGCATTGAAATTTGGCGGAGATGCTAAGGCATATGAGATCTCCAAGACCCATATATAGTTTGGAGAAATTCCACCCGGATGAGGAGTTATTAAAATAATCAGTATTTTTAATGGGTTCCTAAGTCTAAACTTAGGAAAATTAAAATATTAATGGGTATTAATAAAGATAAGGGTGAAAAGCTTCTAAGAGACGAGGATCAAGTCTGTTTTAATCTTAGCCGTTGATTAGAGACTTAATCTCAACCTATTGATTCATCAATAGGAAAAGTATAAGAGAAGACTTGAGGATCATTTGGAGACATACCGACAAATACTCAGTATCTCAAGGAAAATCGATTGTCATAGAGAAGGAGATCGATTTTAGAGGGAGGGTTGCATGTTGGAGGAAGAGGAGGGCATCAAGTTATCAATAACAGTCAGTGACTGAGGAGGAGGTGACATAGGGACATTGAGAAACATCGCAGAGGGAGACACAACCCTCATGCAGGCTGACACAAAGGTACGCAAAGCTACATAGAGCCACGCTGAGTGACGCAAAAGTGACACATAAGTGGGAGAAGGGTTTCCAAGGTATTAGAAAGCTTCCAGGGGAAAGTCTCAAGTTTTTTCTCTCACTTTCTTTGTAAAATCATTCCTTGTAAAAGCGATTGTTGCTGAAGATTAAGAAAACCCTCATCTGCTGCATTGGTTTTCCCACATTTGGTTTTCCAGAAAATAGCACAAGGGACATGGATCACGATTATTCTATGTTAGCTTCCAAACTGGAAGAAGAAGTCGCTTGCCTAGCAAGCTCTGCCTCCTTTGAGGTTTGGTATATAGATAGTGGAGCTTCCTGGCATATGACAGGAATTTGAGATTTTTTTTCAGATTATCAAGAAGAAAGGATGAATTTTCAGATCACCATGGGAAATAAGGCAAAGTGTACCCCTGTAGTAAGAGGTACTATAGTCTTTCAAACCGAAGCAGGAGAACGACTTTGAATGACCAATGTGCTGCATGTGCTAGGATTGGGGATGAACTTACTCTTTGTATCTCAACTTCAAAACAAGGGCTATGATGTTTTCTTCATTAAGGAGAAAGTATATGTCAAACAACCAAGTTGGAAAAAGAATGCCATATTGGAGTCAGAAGTAACAGGTTGTATAGATTACAGCGAGAATCTCCAATAGCACTGATAGGCAGCAATGGGGATAAAGATTTGAATGAACTATGGCACAGGAGGATGGGACACTTACACCATGGGGATCTGAGAATTTTTAGGAAAGCAGTATTAGGAGTCCTAGAACTAAGTACTGAACGAGATGATGTATGCAGAGGGTGCACTCTAGGCAAGTATGCCAAAGCAACGTTTTCCAGAAGTAACAATAGAGCTAAGATTGTTCTAGGATTGATACACTCATACATCTGTAGACTGATGTCCAGAAAAGCTTTTAGTGGTGCTGAATACTTCGTCACCTTCATTGATGACCATTCCAGGAAGCTTAATTCCTGGAAGACTTGGATCTAGTTTCTGAAAACCAAGGATGAGGTTTTTGGTCGATTCAAAGAGTTCAAGACTCTAGTGGAGAATCTGACACGAAAGAAGATGAAAGTGTTGCGCTCAGACAATGGTGGAGAGTATGTTGACAAGGACTTCACTGATTTTTGTGGTAGGGAAGGCATCAAAAGAGAGTGGACAACTCCCTACAATCCGGAGTAGAATGGAGTAGCAAAAAGGAAAAATAGGACTATTGTGGAAGTAGTTAAGGCAATGTTGTATGATCAGGATATGCCCAAACTCCTGTGGGCAGAAGCATGTAGCACGACAGTGTATGTCTAGAACAGGACCCCGGATAAGGTATTGGGCAAAATCACTCTAGAGAAGGTCTTCACTGGGAAGACACCTGAAGTCAGTCATTTCAGGGTATTTGGGAGTTTGGCGTCTTGCCGTATACCCAAAGAAAAAAGAAAGAAATTAGATCAAACTACTGAGAAAGGATATCTTGTGGGATATAGCGAGAATGCTAAGGCATATAGAGTCTATCTTCCAGGGAGTAGGAAGGTAGTAGTTTGGCGGGATGTAAAGTTCATGGAGGATAGAGCTTTCAGGAAATCTCGAGAAATGCCTTTCGAGGAGTAGTTAAAAGACAATTTGTTGGTCCAACCACTTCGACCAACAAAAACTAGTACCAACAATTCTCCTAAAGGCAAAGCTTCAGAACAAGAGGAATCTCAGGAAGATGAAGAGCTGATAGATGTACCCACTACCAGGGGAAGAACGAGCCGGGAACTCCGACAGATTCTATGGGATGTAGAGGACTTCATTGGTGCACCCAGGAATGATAAAAGGGAGCGAAGACATCTGGACATATATTAGGCCCTAGTAGGTTAGGTTGGGGAACCTTCTAGTTTTCAGGAGGTTGTTCAACATAAAGTATGGGTAGATGCTATGGTGGAGGAATATAGTTCTATAATGGTCAATGATGTCTAGGAAGTGGTACCTAGGCCTCAGGACAGGTCAGTGGTAGGTTCGAGATGGATCTACAAAGTCAAATATGCTGCAGACGACAGTGTGGAAAAATACAAAGCCAGGTTTATGGCTAAGGGGTATGTTCAGAAGGAAGGGATAGACTACAGAGAAACCTCTGTTGAAATTTCTAAGTCTGACACGTTAGAAATTCCTACTACATTATTCGGTTTATTTCACCTACTTGTTTATTCCTTAACATGTTATTTATCCATATAAATATTGAAAATAAACACAAATGCAGTCTCAACTCATATACAGATCATCAACTGAAATAATAGACAAACACACAAGGGACACTGTTATTTTTGGACAACAGTCCCCGGAAAAACGCAATGCAGTTAACTGGTGTAGCAGTTCTGAGGGTTTTATTACTAAACAGCTTTCTTGAGTACAACTAGGGTGCCAAACTGGCTCACCCAATAGAGATTTCTATACGGCAGTAATACTGTTGATTTATGGTAGCATTAGATGTGCTCTAGCCATGAAAATTGGTGAAGAGGCTAAAGCACATGAGATTTCCAAGACCCAGAAATGGTTTGGGGAAATTCCACCCGGTTAGAGAGATATAAAAATAATTAATATTTTTGATGGAGTTCCCAAGTCTAAACTTAGGAAAATTAAAATATAAATGGGTATTAATATAAAACTGGGTGAGAATGTTCTAAATGACATGGATCAAACCAAATCTAATCTTAGTCGTTGATTAGAGACTTAATCTCGGCTGTTGAAGACTCAACAGGAAAAGTATAAGAGGGGGCTTGAGGGTTAGTTGGAGATACACCAAGATTGATCAGTTAGTTCGATTTTCTGGAGCGGGGTTCACTTAGAATATTCGAACAAGTGATCTATTGCAGCAAGGAGCAGTGAGTACATAGCAGAGAGGCAGAGATAGTGCCTAAGAGTTAGTGCAGTGACTGAAGTGGTTGATGGAGAGGCAACCAGAGCTACTTAGAGGCAACAGGAGCCACGCAGAGGCAACTAGAGACTGCGGAGGGGCTGAGGGGCTTGCGTGGGTGACGCAGAAGACCAGAGAGCTGATGCAGAGAGGTAGAGGTTGACGCAGAGGGTTCTAGAGCTACACTGAGGCTAGCAAGGCTGACATAGTGCCTAGGAGAAACACCAAAAGGATTTTTGTGGGGCAGACTAGCTGAATATCTGTCTCTGAGAAGAGGTGTTACTGCCGTGTAACAATCTCTGTTGGGTGAGCCAGTTTGGCACCCTAGTTGTACTCAATAAATTTGCATAATAATAATGCCCTCAGAACTGCTGCACTGGTTTTTCCGCATTGGGTTTTTTCGGG
>APFE030880691.1:7327-41535 GCA_000404065.3 Pinus taeda
CTACTATCGGATATTGCAATGTAGAAGTTTGAGTATTTGGCTGATTCTGCGCCATGGGATCGAATATGTGCCAATAGTCTTCCAGAATTTCTAGGAGGGTGTTCCTAGGTTGAGAAGGGGCGGCCTTGGCAGAAACTGTTTTAATGACACTTCCTTTGTCTGGGATTTCTATCCGAGGGAATGGAGTGCCTTCAATATTGATTCTGGCTGCGCTCCCCTTATCTGGGCTGTTTAACACCTGGATTATCCTAGAAGGAGACCTTGGTTCCTCTATTTCCCCTGTTTCCCCTTCTCCCTCACAAAGGTTTCTTAAGTTCCCTTCCTGCAGCCGTTCTGATACAAAATTTTCAATTTCTTGATAGTCCTGTTCATCAGTCTGGCTATGTACCTCAGCAAAGGCTCCAGATGGTGATGCTGTAGCCTGAAGGGAACTAGTAGGCTGCCTAGAATTAATCTTTCTGAGGCCTACTGACGGCTGAGATTCAGTTTTCTTGTAGATTTCGTCTATAAAGGTTGTTCGGCCAAGGGTCACCGGTCCTTTGGCTTTTTTAGGTTTGGCTGGGGGTTTGATATTCTTTTCTAGCTTTTTCTGCTTAGTCATGCACTCTAAAAACTACTAAATCCTATCAACCAGTAATTCTGCTAAGAGAGCGGACGGTGGAGCAGGGCTTTTACATGCTCTGTACGCAGGTTCTTACCTTCTGTTTTTAAAATCCAACTCCCCCCTAGCAGACATGCACACTACTCTGTAAAGGGCAAATGGCTATTACTCCTCCCCAGCAACGGCGCCAAAATTTAGAGATGTAACTAGGGTCTCTCACACCACTAATTATCCCACATTAATAAGTCAATCCGGGAACGATTTGTTATTGCAAGGAGTAGCTCAATCCGAGGCTATTTGTCCGAGTAATGCTCAGTAGTATAGTGCTCTAATGATTCGAAAGGAAACAGATGCTAAGCTGTAACTAAACTAACCCAAAAGATAGAATCACACAAGGCAGTTGATCAGTCAAGGGTACGGAAGCAATAACCCATCCCTTTAGAAACTGATGAAGCAAGGAAATTAGAGCATGGACTTATAGGTCTGGGAGCTAAGCAACGTCTTGCTGAGGCTCACTACAGCCTTAGGCCTTCTCTCACACCATAAACAACAAAGGCAGGTAAATAAAACGGTGGAAAGTAAAATGGAACAACAGTCTGGAAATGGAACAGCAATAAATGGAACAGCAGTAAAATGGAACAGCAGTAATCAAAAATAAAATGGAATAGCAATCCTCAATGAATTATGAAACAACAATTCTCATCCGTATGTACATGTTCTATACTACTATAGCAATCTGAGAATAATAAATGATATGACTACGCTTCTGAACGAAGTAATATTGCTTGCAAGTCTCAAAAATACTATTTCACATGGATCTAATAACGATAACATTCATGCTAACATTCTGTTACAAAGATAACCGAAAGATGCAACTCAAATAGATCCAATTGTACAGTGCAAAGACATGAGATAAAGAAATCATTCAGATATCAATTATAATGGAGCATAGTATATCACATAAAAGATGTATCAGATTACTTAAATAACAGAAATAAACAAACCACACACAAATCACCGTATAATAATACAAAAGCAAGTGTCCTTCGGAGCCGGGCCCTTAGCTGCCAAGGGTACACTGGCCTTAAGTTACTCCAGATGCAGAGACGAAATGAACACCAAGTCTTCTATATTAATCGCATCAACAAAATTATACAAAGTCAGGTCTCAGTGAGACTCAATGATCACAGTTTTTTCTGAAACTTAGAATCATAAAAACAGTCGTCCCTTTGCTCAATGGCGTGGTGCCTTTATATAACAGAAATGACGGAGGTATCTAGACAATCAAAAATATAAGTTAAAGCAACGATCCCTCAGGATCAAAGATCCTGAGGGATTCACTAATCGTTCAATTCTTCTCTTTTCCTTCTTGCGCTCTCTGACCCGGTATCCTGCATTCTTCCCTGGGCTATTTGGCTCTAATTTTGCTTGATCTTGTCCGCATCTGGTGCCCTGCTGGAGGGACACCAGTTATTTTCCCTTTGATCCTTGCTTTTGATCGACAATCCCCTGTTTCCACGTCTTCCTGCATAGAAAACATCAATTATCAGCACTTGAGCTTCCTTTGTCTATTTTCGCACATTTTATAAAAATCCTTTATCTTCTTTGAACTCATAATACAGAAAAAGTTAGAATTATTATTGAAAAACCACTAGATTGCTTGTCAAAAGCATACCTTCCAAGTGCTCCACACTATGCACAGTGACTTTTTCTCAAAGATCATTTTGCAGTTCTTTAGATTTATGACTCCGTTCATATCAGTGGCCCAGTCTATTCCTAGTAGTGCGGGATAGGGATTACTATCATTGACAATTTCTATCACTTCAAAATCTTCCTGCGCGCTTGCACCTTCAATATCTACAGTTACCCCTTGCAATCTTCCCATGGGCAAAGTCTTCTGTTGGTTCGCCATTTGTAACTGAATAGGAGACAACTATAGCGCAGGTAAGCCCATGCGTTCCCATGTTTGTTTTGGTAGTACATTCGTGTCCGATCCCAGATCCAGGATTACCTGATCCATTCCATACTCGCCGATTTGTGCAGTCTACTTCATTTCCCTTCCTATGCGCAATGCATGCTTTCCAAGTTTCTGGAGCTCACACGGTTCTCCTGATCCCGCACAGCTAGTGATAAGTTCCTGTAGTCCTTTTACTGCCTTGCTGTCATGCATCGGTTTCATGCATGTCTCCATAAAGGTAGTGAGCATTGAAGGATCCATCCTTGGTTCTAGTTGATCCTCACTACCTGAAGTGGAGGCCTCTGTGAAGCTCTTCTTAGCTTCCATGAATGTCACCTTCGCGTGTTCTAAATCAAATTCAGGTTCCTTTGTAGGAGCCTTGCGAACCCATGCACTTTCTTTTGGCTGCTTCCCTTTATCTTCTCCCATGGTCATACCAATCCAAAGCATCATGTTTACATTTGGGTCTTCTTCGCGCGGCTTAGACCTCATCATTTGCAAATTCTGGCTCAGAGGGGGTTGGAGTACCTGTTTTTCGCACATCCTCGCTATCAGCGAAGGGTAGTCTTCTGCCTCATGATCAAATTGAGTACAGTACAAACATGATGTCCTTGTTTGGTTTTTACAATCACAGGCATAATGCCTCGACCCTCCGCAATTGTAAGAAATTAGTTTTCCATGCCCCCTTCCTAGTCCCATTCCGCCTCAACCTCGATCGTGCCCCTAAAATCCAGCGCACGACATTCCTGCATTTGGGTCAAGGGCTCGTGTTTTAGTCTGTACCCTATAGGCAGGAGTCCGATCCATCATTAGTTCGTAGCTTTGACAGGTACGTTCATCATGGCCTACTGACCTACAGAAATTAACAAAAAATTGATGGGACGTCTGCGTATACTTCTGCAATAGGTGACAATTATCCATGGTTTGTTTTCCTCCTATCTGACAGATCGCACACCATAATGCAAGTGTCATGCTTGGTCCTACCTATGCCTCAGGTCTTAATGGCATTGACCCTCCTCCTGCTAAGTGATTCGCGAATATTGGACAGTGGTCCTTGTCATGCCCTTAGCTTTTACATTTTATGCACCATACCTCCTCGTGCACCTCTGGCTGAGGTTTCCTGTCCTATTTCAAACTCTACATCTTCAAACACAAATTTTGTAGTTGTGCGTGGATTTGTTGGACTCCCAGCCTAGGGCCTTGTATAGGGGTCTCATGCAATCTCATTGTCATCTCCAAAGTTTCAGCCTGGGTGGAAAGTTTTTTTTGTGACAGCGGTGTCCTTAAGTTCGGTGTAAGTGACGCTACAAACCATGCGTGGTGCTATCCAGCTGTCAAAGTCATATTGGCTTCGCAAATAATACTCTTCAGCCTTTGGTCTAGATCCCAGGGGGTCTCGCCTGGGAGCATCTCGATCTACTTAAACCCGATGATTGATTGTGTTTCTGACTTTGGCTTGCTAAATTCCCTGTCCAACGCGGCCTAGATTTCGACGATTCATGTGTTTGGATGGTCATTAGAATGCTTGATGTACCATGTTAATGCGCGATCCTGCAGCATGCTCACTAGCATAGCCTTCTTAATATTGTCATCCAAGATGCCTTGTGCTTCCCATACTGCTCTTACCACAAATCAGAATTGGTCTAGATCTTCATTCCCCACTCCTCTGAATACCAGTAGTTTGATCAGACTCGCTATATTGAATTGTGGTGGTGGCGGAGGTGGGGTGGATGGAAATGGAGGTGAGGAAGGTGAAACGGGTGGTGGTGTGGGTGGTGGTGGTAAACGCAGAATTCACTGCCTTATCAGAGTGACCGTGCTTCTTGGAGAAACTTTTGCAAGCTCTTCCTCGCTTTGCCGTGAGGGTGAAATTAAGGGACCGGTTTCTAATTCTTCACTACCTCCACTTCTGTAGATCTTACCACTTCTTGTAGCCCCAAACATTAATTTATTCGTATAACCCACTTTTCACACAATAGCATCTTAATCCAAGTGTTCAAAGATTTAATATACTTACCTCGCAGTCCCTTGAGGAAACGTCGCTCTGCCTCACTGTAGCTGACGGTCGTGTCTACCACAAAATCTGGGATAAATCCTCCTTTAATTTGGTCAAGCCAATGGTCCACAGCTCGCGCGATCTTATCTCCTGATGCTTATAGTCTGTGCACTAATTCTGGAGTCCACACTATTGGTTTGTCGAGCCTACACCTTCCCTGATTGTCTACTAGCTTCGCAATACACTCATATAGCTCAGAAGGAAAGGATGCAAAGAAAATTTTGTGGGTTTCTGTATACAAGTAGCGCTCCAACCACTGTTCCTTAGATACTCGCATATTTCTATTTTCCGGTGCCGCGAACTTGTGAATCTTCTTGTCCAACCACTCTTCAATTTCTTTCTTTGTTGGATTCCAGTGGCACAACATCAAACGTCCCTTATGCGGATCTCAGTCTCGACAACAGAACCATTTGTTGGCTTGTGTGGGCTTGACCCAGGTTTAGAGGTGATTTAGCCAAGCAAATACCAGTACTATTGGCCCTTTCGGAAACAGTCCATGGAGCGCGGACTGAGGTCTCACCCAAAGTAGTATGAGAGGGTGCTAAAGCCAAGTTTCTGCACCCTGGGGATGTCTGATGAGCTTCTAGTGGTCCACGGTTTGACCCTGCGCGCACGTCACTACGCGCACCTATTAGTCCCTCGCAACCTGTGAGGCTGCATTTGCGCAGCCCTACTCGGGACGCGACCTGTATTTTACCCAAGTTCCTTGCAATTTAATCTATTATTACCCAATTGCTTAACTTATCTAGGAGAGACTTGTGATAATTTACAGTATATTCATCAATAATATAAGTGTGCGCGATAAATAAAACAATATAAATGTAAAGAAGGCAATACACAAGCAGATGCATATAAATTGGAATCAACTTCTCTTTATTATTCTTCGTTCAATATTACAGATTGGACATCGCCCTACGCACTTAGCTGCAGGGGTCTGTGCACTCAGCTGCAGACTCTACTAGGCCTCTGTGAACTCAGCTGTAGAGCGTTGTCCTACTACTATGACCCAATACACTTAGACTCCTACTCTATGCTCGAATCATTCACATTCATCTCTCCCATTCGATTGCTATCTTTACAACTTAGAGCCTCGCTCTATTTATGCAATCCCATGGTCCGTGGACCATGTGTAGGCCGACATGACATTTCATTACATTACAATACTTAGGGTGGACAACCCTATGACTCAACCTATACTTCGCGCTCTGCGCCCGCAATTTGCGGAGTCTTACAATACATTTGACCAAAACTTGGGCTTTGAGCCCCAAAACATGATGTGGGGGGATTCCATGCCCAACATGTGGGTACACTTTGGGATCTCACAGTCCATTTTCTCAGATCGAGACAAAAAATTCCTAAGAGCATTTTAGTCATGTCTCTTATCAATGTTGGATACAAAACTTAATATGTCCACCACTTTCCATCCCCAAACAGATGGCCAAACAAAGGTTGTCAACATGATGATGATACACATTTTGCACATGTACAACTCAAATAATCCATGCACATGGGATGAAAGTCTCCCCTATGTCCAACACAGTTACAATAGAGCTTTCCACAACTCAACATGCCACAACCCCTTTCAGGTAGGGTTGGGATTTCAGCCATTATGCCCTATTGATGTGGCCATACCATTTGTAGCCACTCAAGTAGATTCGGCTCATGTTCAGTTCGAAGCTGAAAGGGCTAAGAACTTCATTGAGCGTATTCAACACATCCGCCAACAAGTCAATGATATATTGGATAGAGCCAATGCTAATTACAAGCAGTACCACGATCAACATCGAGTGCCGCACAAGTTCCAGGTGGGTGACAAAGTTTCGCTACATTTGTAGGAGTGCCTTGTTGGACCCCACCGCAAGCTTCACCCACTCTGATATGGGCCATACACCATCACCAAGTCCGTCGGTGATAATTCCTTATAGCTCACCATCCCAAAATTCCATGGTCTGCACCTAGTGTTTAATGTAGATCGCCTTCGAACATACTTTCCACCATTGTTGGACACATCTAATATTGTAGAACAACACCAACAGAGCTCAACCCATATTGAATGGAACATGCCACAACTAATCATATCATGGACACACATATCAAGAACACTTTCCAACATAGGATACAATTATACCGAGTTGTCAAAGCAAGCCAACTCCTTCACCAGGGAAGTGGTTCACTAGTGATCACGTTCAACAAAAAATTCCTCACCTCATGGAGGATATGCATGCAATGGGAACCACTCCTTCCTAAGGGGGGAGGAATGATCTAGGTGGATATTGGTGGGCACCCACTTATTCCACCTAGACCCCCTAGCCAGTTTCATCTATTTCCTTGTTCACTTCAACATTTACTATTTTTAGTAGTTTTTCATGTCCTAAACTTTCAGAGCAGTTTTGACCCCCTAAACGATGTTTTTTTTTTCTTTTTTTGTTTTTGTTTTCTTTTGTTTGTTTGTTTGTTTGTTTTTTCTTTGGTGAAACCTGTAGTACTCGGCATACGTGGCTATTGGTAGGGGCCTTTGGTGAAACCTATAGTACTCGGTGAGACCTTTCCAACAAGGTATTATACACGTCAAATATAAATAATATAACCAAGTTACGACCCTGGGAAGTTTGCTGCCTAACTAACCCCAACGGGGCCCAAAAAATCTTGGTGTTACATCTCCTGGGGTTAGGGTTTTGGTATTTTATGGTTTTATCATGCTTTCCAATAATAAATAGGCTCTTGAGCCTCATTGTAAGACATTTCAAAGGCATGTAGCCATCACATCTCTTCTCAGAGATAAGCCACCATCGCTTGAGCTATCTTATTTCCATTCTGTTTGTAAGCATAGTTCAATATTTTTCTATTAATAAAATGAAGTTTTTTTCTATTTCTTCTCTGTGTTTATGATTATATTTGTAAGTTATTGCGTTCCTGTTTAATTTCGAATCAGTGGTATCAGCGCGATCTTCTTTTTCTCTATTTTTCTCTGCGTGTCCCCAACGAGGTCAGGATATAAGGAATTAGAGCTTGCTTTGGTTGAACCATTGCAAGATCAACCTCATAAAACCCAACATCTCCCATGGCGCAAGAAAATAAAGATGACGGGATAGGAGAACCTTTCAAAATGTTGGTTGAGGAAGCCCTCGAGCGACAAAGGGACGCAATGATGGATGACTTTGCCTAGATCCTTCGACGACTACCCACAGGTGATCCATCTTCATCCAACAGCAACTCTGGAGGCGCCACTCCTTTTAAGGTACAAGTTAACTTCGATATTCCCATATTCAAATTCTTGATAGATGCAGACACCGTAGATAAATGTTTGAATCTATTGCAAGGATATTTTTTTTTCAGTTCATGACTGTTCCAATTGGGAAAATATTACTTTTGCACTTCTTAAAGCCACCCCACACGTAATGATTGGTGGGAAACCTACTATGAACAAAAGGACGAGAGTGAACCCTCATTTTTTTCATCCGCGCCCACTTGGAATTATTTCCGAGATGCCATCAAGGAACAATATTACCTTGTCTGGAGATAGGAAGAAAAATACATAAAGTGGATCATGCTAAGGCAGGGAAGGGACCAAGATTTTCTAGAGTTCTCAGATAGTTGTGATACCCTTCGCACAAAGCTAGGTATCAAGGGTACTGAGGGAAATTTGGTGCTCAAGTACTATGATTGTCTACACAAGTACATCCATGATGAGATGGAGTTCATGGACATTTCCTTTCTTGACACAACGTATCGGTACGATGTCAAGATTGGGCAGAAGTTTAAACAAAAGAAGCGGGACTTTGGATCTACGAATCCAAAACAAGGAAAAGGTGCCCCCAAACCACAAAACAAATGACCAAGCCAAGGCAGTGCTATGAAGGAAAACCCGTCAAATCCACAAGCAAATAAAATCACCCTAAAGATGAAGAAGGACACATGAAAATGGTATGATTTCCATAAGAGCTCCACTCACAATGCAAATGAGTTTCGGGCCAAGTAGTCACTGGTGGCTTAGTTGAAGGCTTCTGAATTAGATGCAGATTCCGATTCTGAATCAAAACTTGATAAGGGAACTAACAAAGAGAAGCATATCATTGATGCGGAGCCTAGTGCCACCGTGGCCACCACCAAGATCCAGAATACTGAGCTTTAATATCCAGAGGAGGGGGAATGCTTCTTCAACTCACAGATGTGTGTGAAGGGTTCTCAGTTGCTATTCATTGTCGATAGCAAGAGACAAAAGAATCTCATTTCAATAGAGGTTGTGAAGTGGATTTTCCTAAAGAGTATAGCACATCCACAACCTTACACCATCATGTGGCTTCACCAAGGATGAGATCTTCGTGTCAGCCAGCCCTACTACCTTCCCCACAACATCAAACCCTTCAGGAAAGAGGTATTGTGTGACGTTGATCCTCTTGAAGTTTGTGATGTATTTTTAGGACAACCATACTTGTGGAAGCAACATACTGTATATGAGTCTAGACCTCACTATGTAATTATTACTTTGGCTAATAAGTTGTACAGGATACCAGAGGCAGCCTCGCCTACTGCCATCTCTTTGATCACTGCAAAGAAATGTAGTAAGATCATTTCTAGACTAGGTAATTTGTTTTCTTTATGACTTACCCCCAGGGAAAGAAGAAAGTTTTGGCCACAGCTTCCAAGCAGGGCTCCTCTGCACAATAGTAGTAGATGGACAAGGTCGTGGAGGAGTACAGGGATATTTTCGTCTCACCCACAGGGGTACCTCTGCACTATCAAGTCAAGCACACCATCAATCTGACCCCCGATGTGTCACTGCCCAATGGACCTATATATCGATGATTTTTTCTAGAAAACAATCACATCAAGAGGCAGATTTAGGAATTATTGTAGAAAGGGAACATCAGGCCAAGCTCATGATCATCTTGTGGGAGTCCAATTGTATTTGTACAAAAGAAGTATGGGACCTCAAGGCTCTGTATTTACTATCATGCATTGAACTAGATCACTGTCAGAAATAGTTACCCAATCCCGTGGATTGATGACCTTCTGGACCAACTCAAGTGGGATAAATATTTCAACAAGATTTACTTAAAGTCAAGTTATCATCAGGTTCCTATTGAACCCTCTGATTTGTCTAAGACTACCTTGAAATTCAAGGACAACCTTTTTGAATGGTTGGTCATGCCGTTCAAATTGATGAACGCCCCCGCAACCTTCATGAGACTGATGGACAACATCTTGCGACCCTTCACTAATGCATTCGTGGTGGTGTATTTAGATGACATCTTAATCTTTAGCTAGAGTTGGGAAGAACACCTCCACCATATTCGACAAATCCTTCAAACATTGCACCAATACAAGTTGTGTGCTAACTTTGAGAAATGAACCTTTGGCCTGAACCAGGTTCAATATCTGGGGTATATCATTGATGAGCAGAGTGTGCATGTGGACCCATCCAAGATACAAGTCATTCGTGATTGACCAGCCCCAACCACTCTAACAGAGCTCTGCAACTTTTTGGGTCTTGCCAATTTCTACCATAGGTTCATGTTGGGATTCTCCCATATCACTTGGACTTTAAGTCAAGTCACCAAGGGCAGAGTGAAAGGAAAGTTTTTTTGGTCGGAAAACCAACAATAAGAATTCTACAAGTTGAAGAATCACCTTTGTTCCGCACCAATTCTCACATTACCATACCTGCAACAACCATTTGAGATTGAGATAGATCCCTCCAACTATGCTATTGGTGCAGTTCTTACTCAACATGGGCATCCAGTGGCTTACCACAGTGAGACACTTTCAGACACAGTCCAAAAGTACCCCACTTAAGACAAAGAAATGTATCCATTGTGTAGGCCTGCCATCAATGGAAGCATTACATTCTGGGAAGGAAACGATCATCCACACAGACCACCGACCTCTACAGTTCATACAGACACAAGGGAAGTTCCATTTGCAACAGTTCCATTTGAACATTAAGTATAAGAAGGGAAACACCAATAATGTTGTTGATTGCCTTAGCCGATCACTAGTCATGGCGCTGATCACTGTGCTTGACTCATGTGGGAACGAGACATTGGGGTGGCCACATCTTTACAAGAGCAATCCAAAATTTGGAAGCATATACCAAACACTCATGGAAGGGAAGAAAATTCCAAATTTTCACCTTCAGGATGCACTGTTATGCCACCTGGGACACATCTATTTTCCTTTAAGGGAGCATACCAAGATGATTTGGGAGGTGCACTACAGTCAGGTTGTGGGTACACTTTGTGATCCCACTATCCATTGTCTCAGATCAGGACATCAGATTCGTGAGTGCATTTTGGTCAAGTCTCTGGTCGATGCTGGATATAAAACTTACTAAGTCCATGACTTTCCATCCCCAAACTAATGGCCAAACAAAGGTTGTCAATAGGATGATCACACACATTTTGTGCATGTACAACTCAAAGAATCCACACATGTGGGATGAAAGTCTCCTTATGTCCAACACAATTACAATAGAGCTCTCCACAGCTCAACATGCCACAACTCCTTTAAGGTAGGGTTGGGATTTTAACCATTACACCCTAATTGATGTGGCCATACCATTTGTAGCCACTCAGGTAGATTTGGCTAACCTTCAGTCCAAAGCTAAAAGGGCTAACAACTTCATTGAGAAAATTGAACACATCCACCAACAAGTCCATGATATATTGGATAGAGCTAATGCTAAGTATAAGCAATGCCACGATCAACATTGAGTGCTGCTAAGTTCTAGGTGGGTGACAAATTTTGGCTACATTTGTAGAAGGAGTGCCTTATGAGACCCCACTACAAGCTTCACCCACTCCAATATGGGCCATACACGATCACCAACGCTGTCGGTGATAATGCCTTTGAGATCAACATCCCACTGTTCCTTGGTCTGCACCTAGTGTTCAATGTAGATCACCTTCAGGCGTACTTTCCACCATTGTTGGACACATATGACATTACAGAACAACTCCCACCAACAGAGCTCAACCTGGACTGCATGGAATAGGCTACAATGGATCAGATCATGGAAACACAAATCAAGAACACTTGCCAATAAAGGATACAATTATACTGAGTTGTCAAAGCAGGCCAACTCCTTCACCAGAGCAAGTGTTTCAACAGGGACCGGGTCCAATAGAAATTTCCTCACCTCATGGAGGCTCTACATGTAATGGGGACCATTGCTTCCTAAGGGGGAAGGAATGATCCAGGTGGATATTGGTAGGCATCTTCCTATTCCACCTAGACACCCTAGTAAGTTTCATCTGTTTCCTTGTTCATTTCAAGATTTACTATTTTTAGTATTTTTTTGGGTCCTGAACTGCTAAAGCAGTTTTGACCCCCTAAACGGATTTTTTTTGGGGTCCACGATAGGCCCAAAGCTGTTGGAAAGGGCTTGTGGCGAAAAATGTAGTACATAGAGATACCTTTCCAATAAGGTATTATACGTGCCAAACAAAGATAATATCACCAAGTTACGACCCTGGGAACTTGGCTGCCTAGCTAACCCCAATTGGGCCCACAAACTCTTTGTGTTACATCTCCTGGGGTTATGGTTTTCTCATGCTTTCCAATAATAAATATGCCCTTTAGCCTCATTATAACATAGTTTAGAGGCATGTAGCCACCAAATCTCTTCTCAGAGATAAGCTACCATCGCCCGAGCTATCTTATTTCCATTCGGTTTGTAGGCATAGTTCAATATTTTTCTATTAATGAAATGAAGTGTTTTTCTTCTTCATCTCTATGTTTATGATTATATCTGTAAGTTATTGCATTCCTGTTTAAGTTCCGATCAGTGGTATCAGAGCAGTCTACTCTTTCTATGTTTTTCTTTGCATGTCCCCAACAAGGTTAGGATATAAGGAGTTAGGGCTTGATCTGGTTGAACCATTGCAAGATCAGCCTTGAAAAACCCGACAACCTCCCATGGTGGAAGAAAATAAATATGAGGGGGCAAGATATCCTCTTAAAACTTTGCTCGAGGAAGCCTTTGAGCGACAGAGGGACGCAACGATGTATAAATTTTCCCATATCCTTCGATGACTACCCACATGCGATGCATCTTCATCCAACAACCACTTAGGAGGCGCCAATCCTTTTAAGGTACAAGTTAACTTCGATATTCCCATATTCGAAGGCCTGATAGATGAAAATGCCGTAGAGAAATGGTTAAATATATTGGAAGGATATTTTTCAGTTCATGACTTTTCCAATCAGGAAAAGATTTCTTTTGCACTATTTAAATCCACCCCACACGTCAAGGATTGGTGGGAAACCAAATGTGAGCAAAAGGACGAGAGTGAACCCTAGCTGTTTTTAGTTGCACCCACTTGGAATTATTTTTGAGATGCCATCAAGGAAAAATATTACCCTTTCAGAAGCTATGAAGACAAATACATAAAGTGGACCATTCTATGATAGGGAAGGGACCAAGATGTGACAGAGTTCACAAATACTTTCCACACCCTTCACACGAAGATGGGTATCAAGGATATTAAGCGACATTTGGTGCTCAAGTACCGTGGCTATCTACATAAGTACAACTAGGAAGAGATAGAGTTCCTGGACATTTCCTTGCTCAGCACGATGTATCAGTACACTGTGAAGATTGAGCAAAAGTTTAAACATAAGAAGCGAGACTTTGGATCTGCAAATCCAAAGCAAGGAAAAGGCTTCCCCAAACCACATAACAAAGGACCAAGCCAAGGTGGCACTACCCAAGACAGCCCATCGAAGCCACAAGAAAAGAAAAACACCTCGAAGATGAAGAAGGACACATGAAATGGCGTGAGTTCCATAAAAGCTCCACTCACAATACAAGTGAGCGTTGGGCCAAGTAGTCATTGGTGGCTGAGATGAAGGCTTTTGAATAAGACACATGTTCTAAATTTGAATGATAACCCAATAAGGGAAATGATAAAAGGAAGCATATCATTGATTCAGATCCCAGTGCCACTATGGCCACCCTAGATATCCAGAAGATTGAGCCTGAAGATCCAGAGGAGGGGGAATGCCTCTTCCGCTCACATATGTGGGTGAAGGGTTCTCCGCTGCAATTCATTGTGGATACTGGAAGCCAAAAGAGCTACATTTCAGCAGAGGTCGTGAAGTGGATGGGCCTAAAGACTATAGCGCATCCACAACCATACACCATCGAGTGGCTTCACTAAGGACGATATCTTTGTGTCAGCCATTAGTTCTGCCTTCCTTACAGCATCAAGCCCTTCATGGATGCAGTACTGTGTGATGTTTCTACTCTTGAAGTTTGTGATGTATTGTTAGGAAATCCATACTTGTGGGAGAGACATGCTGTATATGAGTCTAGACCTTGCTCTGTGATTATTACTTTGGCTAATAAGTTGTACAAGATACCGGAGGTAGCCTTTCCTACTGCCATCTCTTTGATCACTGTAAGAAATGTAGTAAGATCATTTCCCAGACCAGGAAATTTGTTTTCCTTATGATTCGCCCCCAGGGCAAGAAGAAAATTGTGGCCATGAATTCTAGGTTGGGCTCCTTTGCAGAGAAACAACAGATGGACAAGGTCGTGGAGGAGTAGAGGGATGTTTTCGCTTCACCCACAGGGGTACCTCTGCACTGTCAGGTCAAGTACTCCATCGATCTGACCCCGGGTGCACCGTTGCTCAATGGACCGATATATCGACACTCTGTTTTGGAGAATGATGAGATCAAGAGACAGATTTAGGAACTATTGCAGAAAGGGCACATCATGACGAGGTTCGTCACCTTGTGGGGGCCCAATTTTATTGGTATAGAAGAAGGATGGGACCTAGAAGCTTTGTATTGACTCTCGGGTGTTGAAGAAGATCACTATCTAGAATAGGTATCCAATCCCGCGGATTGATGACCTTATGGACTAGCTCAAGGGGCCCAAATATTTAAGCAAGATTGAATTAAAGTTAGGTTATCACCAGGTGCCTATCGAACCCTTTGATATGTGGAATACTGCCTTCAAATCCAAGGAGGGCCTTTTTGAATGGTTGGTCATTGCATTCGGGTTGACGAATGCCCCTACAGCCTTCATAAGAGTGATGGATGACATCTTGCAACCCTTCACTAATGCATTCATGGTGGTTCGTTTAGATGAGATCTTGATCTTTAGCCAGAGTTGGGAAGCGAACCTCCACTATATTCGACAGGTCCTTCAAACCCTGCGCCAACACAATATGTGTGCTAACTTGGAGAAATGCACCTTTGGCCTAACCCAGGTTCAATATCTGGGGTACATCATTGGTGAGAAGGGTGTGCATGTGGACCCATCCAAGATACAAGTCATTCAGGGTTGGAAATCCCCAAACAATCTAACAGAGCTCCGTAGCTTTTTGGGTCTTGCCTATTTCTACCATAGGTTCGTGTTTGGGTTCTTCCATATCACTTGGCCTTTAAGTCAAGTCACCAAGGGGGGGAACGAATCACATCATGACATGCCCATCACATGATTGGTAATTATTTGAAAAATCCAACAATTAAGGCATGTGACCCGGTACTTATTGTTATTTAATGCTGAATCATACCAAAAAGGGTAAGGGCACCATTAACGAGACCTCCCCATGACTCACCATTAAGGAAAAATTCATTAATCAGTATGAACCATGCTTACCAAATCTTAATCCAAAATCTTCACCTACACCACCCTACCACCCTACCATTTACCCCTGCTGGAAGCGCTGAATCCCCATTCAGAGTGTTCAGAGAGGAGGAAGATAACAGTATAGGTTGAAACAACTAGAGTGTGTGCCGGAGGGGAGGATAAGCAAGTGAAACAACACTGAATTACATAGGCAATGGGAGGAGTAGTAATATGGCATGATCTAGGGTCCACAGAAGCCCTGGAAGGTTTCCCTTAAGCATGCCAGGTTTTCAAAGATGCAGGATGGTTCAAATTCTTGTAGAGATTGGAAGGATCAAACAATGGTGTGGCCATGGAATTTGCAAAGAACGTTGAAAGAAACCAGATGGAAGTCAGAGGATTGAAATTGGAGGTCACGGAAGAAGTTATCGCTAGAGTAATAGGATTTCCAACAGAAGGGTAGAGATGGTATACTAGGAAGGTTAATGACCCCTCACTTAAAGGGGATTTTCTTAAGGAAAGTGAGTCGTTGGTTAAGAAAGGAAGGGGAATTGATAGGCCGTCACTCCCCCAGCCGTGGGCGGATGTTGTTGTCTTCCTCATTAAGTACATTGCTTGTGAGGGAAGGGAAACAATTGTGTTTAATTACCATTTCCCATTGCTGAACCATATCCACCATCAAAAGTTGATCAACCTTCCTTATTTCTTGCTGGGAAATATTAGGCACATGGTTGCAGCTGTGAAAACAGATACACATCTAGAAACGTGTGTTACAAACCATGGCCTCATTAAACTCATTGTGCTGGATGCCTTGAGCTGATAGGGAAATCATTGGGAATAATTCATGTGGAAAAGGCCCAGGACCACTCGCAAAAGGAAAATAGAGATGGTTGGGGAAACTCCAGAAGTGACAAAAGAGCAACCCCAGTCCTCGATAGTGAGGGTTAGCAAGAAGTCGGTTGATAAACCGATTGGTGATAGAAGGACGAAGCAGAGAATAAGGTTTAGCGGGTGCCCAAAGTCCCCATCCATGTCGAGAAACGATGAAGAAGCAGTCAAGTAGAAGGAAAAGGAGCAAACTCAGCTAGAAAAACCTCCTTCACCTGGTAAGAGCGAAACCCAATCTTTACTATCGAAAATTGACATTTTAGAAAAAGAAATTAAAGAATTGAGGGAACAACTAGTAGTAAGAAAGGTAGAGCCAAGCTCCCCAGGGCTGGATACTTTGGCAGAGGTCGTGGATAAGGCCAAAAGGGGATAAATCCCAGGCACTCTGTGTGCAGCCTATGCTGAGAAGTTGGTGGAAGCCAGATTCAAAGTTTGTGCAGAAAAAACTATCTTGAGGTGGATTCAAACTGAAAACTGGGAAGCTGTTACACCATAACCTATCAAGGACGTTGTTGATACACAAGAACCAGCAACCGAGACAACACAATCCACAGGGAGTGATCAAGCAATGGATACATAAGAACCCTTGGCTGACACTACTATTTCAACAAGAACAATAGTGGAGGAGGAAATCAACCAAGAGGAGGAAGAGAAATATAATATCCATGAGCTGATGGTCACTGCTGCTGTTACACAAGAACTGACAGCAGAGGCCGAAGCTGGTCTGAAGGAAAATGATGAACAGAACCCTGTGGATATTACTGTTGCCACACAAGAACCAACTGTAAAAATGGAGACCAGGAAAATAAAGAAACTATGATAAAACCATAGTATTTAAAACTGGCCCAGCTAACCGGTTATTGGCCTAACCGGCTTGTTAGCAGGCCCACCAGTTGAAACCAGCCAAAAATCCCAGTCAAAGGGGTGGCTTCGCCAAATTTTGTAGCTCACCGGTCCTAACTGGCCGGTTCCATCCTAAACCGGCCGGTTAGGAGGAACGCCCACAGTGAGCCCAAAAAGCGACTTTTTGACTGTGTTTTAGGGGTTTTGGAGGGAAACTAAGGGTGATTTCCCTCCAAAAACACCCTCTCCAAGCCTTTAAGAGGCTCTTCTCACTCTCATTTGTCTCACACATCTGATTTGGAGTGTTTATGAGTGTTTGTGAGTTTGTTTCTGAGCTTGGAGAGTGTTGAGTGTTTGCTAAAGCAGTCATCTTGGAGTTGGAGTTGGAGCTATTTTGGAGATAGTGTGTAGCTGTCAGTGGAGTTGCCATCTTCAAGAGGAGGCTAAGGAAGATAGTTTGCATTTCTAGGTAAGGATTTTCACTTGAAAATTCCTCATTTGACTACTGTCCATGAATTAATTTTTTTTATGTGTTATAAATTTATAAACTTCTCATTTCTATCATCTATGCTATGAACTCTCTAGCTCTATGCTATCAAATTTTGTAGCTTGCATGTGCATTTGTTTTCCTACATTTAGCTTTGGTTTTCCATGTTTCTTAGCTGCAATTTTTTTTTTTTAAATGGAAGATTTCTTTGCAAATTGTTATTATTTCAAACAAACATGGCTCCAAAAGGAAAGGATAGTGCATGGGCACATTTTTATGTAATTTATGGAAAAATCATATGAAAATTATGCCATAAATCTATTGGAGGTGGGGGTATTCTTAGGTTGAAACAACACTTGGCTAGGATAAGAGGCCAAGTAAAGCCATGTGATGCACCAAATGCACTGTTAGGTCCTATTACGGTAGATTACATTTCCAAGCGTGAAAAGTTTTATGAGGATAAGGCTAGGGAGAAGGCCATCCAAGATGACATTGCAAGGAAGAGGGAATTATTAGAAGCCATGAAAGAGAGTGGGTATGATGATTATTAGATTCAAGACTCCTCTTCTATCCCTTCCAACAATGACCCCTTTCACTATGTTCATCCTTCTTTTGCCCAATCATCAAAAGGAACAAAGAGAACAAACATCCAAAGTTATTTCTCATCTTCTGCCAACATTGCCTCTTCTAATCCCACTTCCTCCCAGCCAAGTTCTCAACCCACTTTGGATCAACATTGCAAAAGACAATGCAAAGAAATTTCTCATCAATACATTGCTAGATGGTGGTATGATTTAGATATCCCATTTAATGCTGCTCACTCACCTTATTACCAAGCTATTTGGGACTCTGTTATAGCTGCAGGAAAAGGCTTCAAAGGCCCTAGTTTACATGACTTGAGGGGAGCTATTTTGCAAAAAGAGATATCTTCCATTGATGAGTATTTGGTTGAGTTTAAATATTCATGGCTCAAAACAGGTTGTTCCATCATGTCAGATGGATGGACCAATCGAAAGAACTGCACTATCATTAATTTCCTTATTTCTTGCCCTCAAGGAACCATGTTTTTGAAATCAGTTGATGCATATGATAAGGTGAAGGATGCAACCCTTCTATTTGATATTTTGGATAACATTATTCAAGAAGTTGGGGAGAAGCATGTTGTGTAGGTCATCACCGATAATGCCTCAAACTTTGTTCTTGCTGGAAAGATGCTTGAGACCAAATATAAGACCATATTTTGGACTCCATGTGCTGCACATTGCATAGATCTCATGCTTGAGGATATAGGCAAAGTGGAGTGGGTAAAAAACACTGTAGAGCATGCCAAGTGAATTACAAAATACATTTACAAGCACTCATGGGTATTGACCCTAATGAGGAAAAACACTGGGGGCAAAGAGCTTGTTAGGCTTGTAATTACGAGATTTGCAACTCACTTCCTCACATTGCAATGTCTCAATGGTCAACATAAAAACTTGCAGAAAATGTTTTCCTCTGAAGAATGGTATGAATCTCGGCGGGCTCATAGAATAGATGGAAAAGACAAAAAAAAGAAAGCGTTAGACACTTATTTTTGGAAAAAGGTCTCTAGAGCTTGTTAAAATTACCGAGCCCCTTGTTAAGGTGCTAAGGATGGTGGATGGGGAAAGATTGGCCATGGGCTACATTTATGAGACTATGGATCAGGCAAAGGAGCATATATACTAGGTAGTTTACAAGGATAGGTTAGCTAAATATGTTTGTATATGGGAGATCATTGATAACAGATGGAACAATCAACTCCATCATCCTATACATGCAGCTGGGTATTTTTTGAACCCAAAGTATCATTATAAAAATTGGCTAGGAGATCTGCATGATGGGGAGGTCAGAGCTGGATTGATTGATTGCTTGGAGCGCATGGTCCCTAGCCATGCAGACCAGTTTGAAATACATAGATAACTTACTATTTTCACTATGGAAGTTGGTACTTTTGGCAAAAACTTGGAAAATATGGCAAGAGATGTGGACCAACCAGGTAAGAAATTCCAAATTCCAATTTGTTTTTCTTTTCAAGTTAAAATTGTTTACGTTATTTACAATTCAAATTATAAACTAGGTTACTAATTAATGTCTTTTTCTTTGCAGCACATTGGTGGGAGTCATTTGGTGGCCAGTGTCATCAATTGCAAATGTTTGCAATTAGAGTCCTCAGTCAAACTTGTAGTGCTTCAGGTTGTGAGCATAATTGGTCTGTTTTTGAGCACATACACAGGAAGAAGAGAATCCGTTTGGAACAAAAATGGTTAAATGATATTGTTTTTATGCAATATAACCTTCAACTGAGGAGGAACCAAATGATGAGAAAAACACCTGATGTAGATCCCATTCTGTTGGACGATATTAATCCAACATCAGAATGGGTGGAGGAGACTGAAGATCCTGTGTTTGACGATGATTTTGAGATTGACATGGCTTTAGTGGGGAATGAAGTAGATTATGTGTCGGCATCAGAACCAGGATCAGTAGTGGCATCAAGGAAAGGAAAAGAACCAATGGAAGGCACTAGTCGTGTAGGTCGACAAACTTGTGCTTCCATTAGGTCCACTTCTATTGTTATTGGTGGCATTGATACTGAGTTTGCAAATTAGGCTGAGGCATACTCAGACTCTAAACCAAATGATGTCTATGTAGTTCCTGATGATGATCCTGTGGCTAGTAGTGGTGATGAACTTGATGATTGATCATGTGTGCACTGTAGACTTGTAGTAGGCCAATGGCCTCATAGCTTGCAACATTGCTTTTGGACTTTATAGGCCATTTTAGGGCCTCATTGCTTATGTATTGCTATTTTGTCGATGATATGTATTGCACTCAATTCCATTTTGATATATTCACCTTTACATGGTATATAAATGAGCAAACTTTGCATATTTTGTCTCTATTGGCTTGGAATCATGGTTTTAAATATTAAAAATAGTTTCGTTTCATTAAAAATTAATTATTTAATGTATTTATTTTAAAACCGGTTTGTTTAGACCAAACTAGTCCCAGTTAGACTGGTTCTGGTTGTAAACCGGTTCATTAGGTGGACCGGTCCGGTCACTAGTTCTGGTTTTAAAAACACTAGATAAAACCCACTGATGTAGCCATTGTTACACAAGAACCACCAGCCGAGGTGGGATAGTTTCACCCTTAGGAGGCTGCTACACCTTTAATTGATGATGCATGTGGGGGAATGTCGGGTCCCATTGAAGGATGGCGTTCCGAGAAATTGTTGATATTGGTAGAGCTGCAAAACTGGAAGCAGCTGGCACTCTCTTTGTAGGAGGGAGTGATTCCACTCAAGGCGCACAAGAGAATGATGGATTCACTGAGAGAAAAATGGTTAAAAGAAGAATCGGAAAGAGAAGAGGAGGGACAGAGGCATAAAGAAATTATGAAGGAAAAGGATGAACAGATGCATCAGCTGCATAAGGAGGTCTACGACCTGATGTTTGATAAGACCAAACTACATGACCTTGCTCTAAACCTGCTAACATGTAGGTGACCGTCCCCGTCATACCCCGTGTTCCTCTGGGAGCGTTACTACTTGTTCTAGTTAAGGGAAGTTTGTGAGAACAGGTCCTATATGGGTTCTTTAACCCACACTTTCTTGGAAATATTCCGTTCTTGTGATTTTGGTGATCAGAATTTGTTGTGCGCACTGTTCTTGCACAATATGATGTGCGAACATATGAGCACGAGGATGGTGGCGAGTGTCATTTATTTCATGGGAGACATGCATTTGCAGGCATTCCTATCATTTATGAGGAATCAGATTGAGTGGCAACTGGCTAAGGAAACAATAGAGACCAATGAGGAAAAGAAAACATTGTGGGTCAGCGCTGAACCAGGAATGATTTACGAACTCCAGTGAGAGTTCAGATGGTTCCTGAGAAATCCAGAAATCAGAGATCAATTATCCATTTACAGAAGGAGAATCGTGAGGATCTGACTCAAATTGTTTGCAAACATGAGGAGCCAAACGCTAGTCGGATGTCTCAAATGCACTGAGGCCTGTACTGCGGAATTGCAGGAAGGAGACCCCTTTGAGTACAAGAACTTTGTGGCTGCTATTACAAGGGTGCCAGAATATTCTCATATTGTGCTAAAACTGAAGACGTTCTGGATTGGCCTCAGGTTCAAATTCCCTTTGATCTGGTTGCTATTGGAGGAGTATCAACCCGATTATTGGTTATGTGATTATGAAGAGGAATCTTGGCCACGTGAGTTAATAACCAATCAAGGATTCAGAGCTCTGGGTGATGACACTGCTGGTGCCTACAATTTCACGTATTTCCACCTGGGGCATAGTAGAAGGAATTGAGATTCTGCACGGGGACATGCAGTTGCTTCAGTTGGGGGGAGATGTTGGGTGTGGGTTTTTACCTATTTTCTGCACATTCTTTCCCCTGTTTTGACCTTTATGTCCTCCAAGATTGTGCCCTTATATGACCAAACTCTCTGTTTTCTTACCTTTTTAATCCATTTTAATGTCATGTTACTTTGCTGTATTTTATCAAATAATACAAGGCTTTATTACTTGTTGTGGCTAACTGGGAGAGCATTGAAGGAGTATTTTGGGAAGTTCATCTTTTTCAGTTGTTGGCTCACGTGAATGAAGCTATGAAGAAAACATGCAGCAAGGATTAACTGCAAGAAAGGGTAGAATGATTTGCTATTACACCCTAAGTACTGTTATAGACCGCTGCTACATAATAGGTGCTGTTACAGGTTGCTACTGTTATAGGTTGCTGTCGTTACAGATTGTTGTTACACACTGGATGATGTTACAGGTTTCTGTTATACATCGGATTTTGTTACACCTCATGTGAATCCACCGTCACATCAACAGTGCTGTCTTTAGTTATGCCGCGTCATCCCAAACCACAATTTGTTCAATGTTGTTTCACCGAAGCTGGAAATGTGGGTACTATTCCACATAACAACTATCAGTAGTAGGATTGTTAATTTTTGAAGAAACGAGACACAAGTAGTCGCAATTGATGTATATTTATTTAGTAATAAGTTGTAACTTCTTTATTTTTGATCAGCATGAGAATCGAGAGATTCTCATGACTGATCTGCTTTCTAATTTTTGGGTTGTAATAATTATAAAGGACTCGACTTATTATGTATTAGCAGACAACATATAGAAGAGTACCGTTACTCTGTTTCTGTAATCCTGAACTTATTCAATATCAATTGGCATGGTGATGTTGTTACTTTCCAACTGATTTGATAATCACTTTTTGTGTTCTTCTTGCGCCCTGCTGAGGAGGAAGGGCCCTCCTCTTTGGCAGGAATTGCAGTGATTAGGTAGTGTACATTTCAGTTTAGTTTATTGATTTATGGTTTCTCGCTGTTTCTGTAAAAATCGTGGATTGTAGTCACTGTTGTTTCTATTTATCTTATGCTGTTATACAGAGTTAAACAACAGAGTAATAGTAACCAGTTGGAATAGATGTTAGTTCTTGTGTGACACACCTTTACTTCAATAGGTGCGAGTTGTGATTTACTTCTGTAGAGTGTTTTTGTATCTACACGCATGGTTTGATTCAAAAATTTAGATCAGTGACATCGTTTACAACTTTTCAGCACTTTCTTATGCTTGGATGGAGTGTATCGGCATAGACAGTGCGAACTCCATAGAAACAACAAGACCTACCCTAGGTTGACGATTAATGTTGTAGTCTGAGTTAATTACGGTTGATTAAAACAACACTACAACATGAATCAATCAGTAATACACCAACCATTGTTAAAGGAGTTCACCCCTCCTAGGCTACATCTCCTTGGATCAACTCTAATGGCATGACCCTTTCTCATTATTCTCAATGTTTAGAAAAGAAGAGTACATAAAGTGTTGATAAATGGAATGGTTAGTTTATCCTTCAAAGAAACAAAATTTTGCAAGAGTTATCGCTCCAAATACATGTTAACCTATAGTCAAAGATGTAAACTTCCAATAAACATAGACATCTTGCACCAAGACCCCATACTCCAACTTCAAAGAGCATCAAGAATACTACAATCCACTTGAAGTACATAAACAAGTATCTTCTCCAAAACACATAGAGAAAAGAGGAATAAAAGCTACAACACTGATGTAATAGATGTTGCAGAAAGCACATGGAGGCTAGAAAACCCCTACAAGATCATCTCCATCTTCAAACTCCTCCATAAACTAATTTAACTCTTTGGTTGACCATGGCACCCATAGACTTCAATATGCAAAAATCCTATCTAGAAGTTCTCCTTTGATTATGAAACTTGCTCCAATGAGTCTAAAATATCCAAAAATGGCTACCTAGCCTCTTTTTGCACCCAATTTGGTCAAAAACTAAAGAAGTTATGACCTGTCCTAGTTTCTCCACTATTAGCTCTACAAATTACAAAAAATCTGGCAACAAACTCGTAAATTTTCCCAAAATTTTGCTATCGGAGCAACAAATTCCCCAATTTTCAGGCGGATTTGTAGGACTGGTAACCGACCCACTAAAACCCACCAGTGGTTAAATTAAGTGTTAACATTGTGGTCACATTTCATAGTTTGAATGGTGGTGAGGGAGTGGCGGTTAAATATAATGTTGGTGACTATCGACGAAACCATTCACATGATGGCAGTTATATAACCACGTGGGTGACGATTTTCCCCGGTGGTAAAACTCCGATGGTTAGACGTGGCCATGTTCACATGGGGTGGTTAAGTCCGCCCAACCTCCAAACTTCATGACGACAAACTTTAAATAATACGCACCACCGTTAGATGTTAAGGACTACAGTCATGGTGTGTTGGTAGAGCCTTTGTGTTAGCATGGGGAGGTCACGGGTTCGACCCCTGTTTTCTCTGCCTGGTCTATACAACCATTTTGGTGGGCTCCCAAGCTGCCACGTGGTGGCCTTTGGATGGGCCACATATCAACCCATGGTTGGCCACCAAAAAAACATGTGAACCACTATTGACTTCCCATTTGGACCACTAACAAGGTGCTGCTTTTCACCACCCAATTCGTCGAAGAAATTTGACCAAGTCAAAATTCCACCTCACCTACCTAGTCAACACCTTTTCAGTAGTACAGACTACTGACTAGGCTGTCCCTTTTTTTAAAAATTCGCCTATTTGGCAAAACAATTAGAATGAAATATCTTGAGCATATGATATCTTTTTTCCGCGAAACGAGTTGCACTGGAATTAGGACGGTGAGATATACACAGTTGTTTAGGTTCCACACCATTCTGACAACTTTGAATGTTTGGCAAATTTTGAGCTCCTGATCACTCTTCCCCACTGAAAACTTTTGGTCCCCAAAAGTTCACTTTCAATTGTTCAGCATTTGAAGGTACAATTCCTTCACTTTTCCAAAATCGATCCAATTGATGATTGTAGTGCCTTGACTTGTACTCTTATTGGCTCTTTCTCAGGATGAACTAGAAATATAACCCGACCAAAGAATTCAAATTCATTGTTCTTCTCGGCTTGTCCATGTCGCTATGGACATCCAAAACAACATCCTTGCCAAGAATAATTCCCATGGTTCTCTTCTACAAAATCCTTATCAAGGATAATATCCCAAAAAGACTTTGACAAATGATCCAAAACAAGTTTCACATAGTGAATACTGGTATAAACTTGATTGCTTAACACATTTGTAATATACTAAATGTGCTGCAACTACTCATACAACAATTTTAAAATGCTTTCTTAAACTACAAATAGAAATGCATTTTACAAGATGGAATAAACTTGGCTCCCAATATTTCCATTCAAATTGACTATCAACAAGCCAAACTAGCATAATAATGCTAAACAAAACACTGTTGCATATAAGTGATTTGTTTATGAACATCACTTTTACAAATTTCCCAACTATGGGGATATGAAACTAGTGTAAAAAAAAGATTTACAAACTCCATCTAGACAAATAGTCCGCCTATTTCTTACCCAACCAAGTAAATGAACCCTCTATTTGAACTTTTTCTCCTTCTGGTGTTGCTTCAAGGATGGTCACATCTTGCGCCACTTTTTCCTTTGTGGTATCCTCTTCTGGTGCTTGCATAATTTTCTTGCCCTTGCCAGGATGAATTTGTGGAAACAATTTCCAACGCTTCTCGACCCAATGCTCACTGATATTGCTGTGTGAAAAAGATGTTTTGAGCTTCTCTTGACTCACATGTCTTTAAACTGGGATGCGATTTTCTCTTTTCGGTCTCAATTCCATTAGACATATACATCTTCTTGATGATTTATTTATTTTTATAGCACTTATCTACACAATGGTTAGATGAAAGGCAAAAGCTGCATGGAAACACATTTCTCAACATGTTATTCAAATCAGCTTTTTGTTTTCCATTATGAAAAGCATTTCAATTTACAAGACGATTATACCTCTTTTTGTTTTCCTATGGCTTATGCTTCTTGCATAAGGAACTTGCATGGAAATAAGTACTTGGCTTCGTTTCTTCTTCAACTTGTTCATCTCTCTTTGGAGATGTTTTTCACTTAAGTCCTCCTTATACTCGAGGAACCAAGCAGGTACCAATTCTGGATGCAAATACCAACATCTTGCCTCCTCATGTCCTCTCTTATGGAAAAAGGAACATGACACCCATGAGTTTTCACTAGAAGACCATTCTTATTTTGCAACATATCCTAAGCCTTCATATCTAGGACTCTCCTTTTCCTCAATTGGATTTTTAATGCCTTGATGGTTCACTCCAAGGCCTACTCCCTTGTAACCCATCTTGGTCAAGAGTTTGGATCCAATTCCTTTACTATGCTTTTCAAAGGTTGCAAATGAATTTACATCAACACTTTCATGTAAATAAGAAGCATGTAAATGCTTACCATTTGCCTCATATTTTGATTGAGATACAAAGATGTTTTCAAACTCTCTTTTGATTCTAGATATGTCCTCTTGGTCTCTTTGGCTCTCTTCTTTTAGCTCCTTGAATTTGGGTGCTGATAGAACCTCATCCTCCACATCATGTGGACAAAAGGTACAAACTTGTCCATCTTCCTTCTCTAAGGGACTTTCTACACTAGCATCATGCATAAGAGTTGTAGGAAAACATGAACATTGTGGAGAAGATGATGGTTTATCACTATTCTTGTTATCTTCTTCCTTTAGAGAACATTCTCCTCTTGGAGGTCTAGAGCTTTCACCTTGCAATTTGGTATTCCTCTCTTCATAGAGGACTTTCACCATTTCTGCCATGTCTAAAAAGGCCTTTCTAAAAGCCTTCACACCCTATGACATTCTTGCAAGATCTCCTCCTTGGGACATGCTTTGCTTGAAGCTTTTACTGCAACTTGAGGTAGAAGTAGTGGTAGAGATTGTAACAATCTTTCTCTCCTTTCCAAAACCTTCTCCTCACTTGAGCTTCAAAACACATTCACTTGCAAACAACAACCAATTCCTCCTTGTACAAAGAAAACTTATGCTCTAATACTGACTTGATTTCTATGTGGAATATTAGTTTTCTATGCTAAGATCCTCCTCAGAATACAAAAATGTTCTTGAGGTTTGTACTCCAAAATAGCAAGTAAAAACATGAGTTTTCATGTGTGTTTTCTTATGTTAATTTTGTGAAAAACTTTAAACATGAAATCAAAACACTGAATGGAAGAATGCATCAATCAGTAATACACCATCGATTGTTAAATGAGTTCACCCCTCATGGGCTACATCTCCTTGGATCAACTCTAATGGCATGACCCCTTCTCATTGTGTTGAATGTTTAGAAAAGAAGAGTACATAAAGTGCTGAGAAATGGAATGGTTAGTTTCTCCTTCAAAGAAACAAACTTATGCAAGAGTTATCACTCCAAATACATGTTAACCTATAGTCAAACATGTAAAATTTCAGCAAACATAGTCATCTTACACCAAGACCCCATGCTCCAACTTCAAAGAGCATCAACAATACTACAATCCACTTGATGTACATAAACAAGTCTCTTCTCCAAAACACATAGAGAAAAGAGGAATAAAAGCTACAACACTGATGTAATAGTTGTTCCAAAAAGCACATGGATGTTGGAAAGCCCCTACAAGATCATCTCCATCTTCAAACTCCTCCATAAACTGATTCAACTCTTTGGTTGACCATTGCACCCATAGACTTTAATATGCAAAAATCCTATCTAGAAGTTCTCCTTTGATTCTAAAAACTACTCCAATGAGTCTAGAAAATCTAAAATGGCCACCTAGACTCTTTTTTCACCCAATTTGATTGAAAACTAGAAAAGTTATGACCTCTCCTAGTTTCTCCACTATTTGCTCTACGATTTGCACAAAATCCAATAACAAGCCCACAAATTTTCCTGAAATTCTGATATCGGAGCAACAAATTCCCCAATTTTTAGGTGGATTTGTAGGACTGGTAATCGGCCCACTAAAACCCACCAGTGATTAATTTTAAGTGTTAACACTGTGGTCACATTTCGTGGTTTGAATGGCGGTCAGGCGGTGGCGGTTCATTATAATGTTGGCGGCTATCGGCGGAACCATTCACATGATGGCGATTCTATAATCGCGTGGGTTGGTGGTTCTCCCTGGTAGTCAAACTCCAGTGGTTACATGACTGCTAGCAGTTAGACGTGGCCGCGTTCACATGGGGCGGTCAAGTTCGCCCAACCTCCAAACTTGACGGTGACAAACTTTATAATACGTGCCACCGCTAGATGTTAAGAACGATGGTCATGACGTGTTGGTAGACCCTTTGTGTTAGCATGGGGAGTTCACAGGTTCAACCCCTACTACCTTCGCTCAGTCTATACAACCATTTTGGTGGCCTCCCGGGCTGCCACGTGGCAGCCTTCGGCTGATCCACATATCAGCTCGTGGTTGGCCACTATAAAAACACGTGGACCACTATTAACATGCCATTTGGACCACTAACAAGGTACCACTTGGCACCACCTAATTTTCTTGAGAACTTTGACCAAGTAAAATTGCCACCTCACCTCCCTAGTCAGTGCCATGTCAGCAGTACGGATTGCTGATTGGGCTGTCCTTTTTTTAAAAATTCGCGTGTTTGGAAAAATGATTAGAACACAATATCTTGAGAATATGATATCAGTTTTCTGTGAAACAAGTTGTGCCAAAATCATGATGATGAGGTCTATGCGATCGTTCAGGTTTTGTGCCATTCTGACAACTATGATTTTTTTTGCAAATTTTGAGCTCCTGATCAGTTTTATGCATGATGGTTTTTCCCATGGCTTTATATATATAGTCAAATGAACTACTATTATGTTCTAATACAAGGTTAATGGATTGGGGGTTTATGAAAGCTTCGACATATATATAACTTATTGTAACATTGAAAGGAATGTAATGAAAAATCAATTTGGTTTTCCCGATTTTAGGTTCTAAGAGAAAAATCTCTATGCATATTTTATGTTCTCGCCATTGCATATTTTATGGTTTTTAAGAATTTGTTTGTAGGTATTATCTATACAGGGCTAAAACCTATAGTAGATTTCTTTATCACTTTTTTTTTGTGTATTTTCTTCCCTGTAAAAGTAGAGTAGAGTTGATTTCCTTGCAAGTGTAGTTTAGTTCCTTTCGTTGCAAAGTATCATAGCCTTCATTTCCTGCTATTTTAGCAATTTTATTTTTTGTACCTTATTTCCTGCAAATTTATTCTTGGCAATCTCATTTATGGTAAGAGTAAGCTAAGTTGAGTGAATGTTGATATTCATGACTACCCCTTCCACTTGATAAAAAATAACACTTGCTTTCATAGATTAATGCACATTGAGAAGTAAGAACTATGATTTGCATATATAGTGCATGATACTTCTTAAATTTGTATGAAATTTGGGTTGACATATTAAAGTTGAGACCTCAAAGAATAAAACATTATTGCTGGAATATTACGGACATCACTTTTGGTGTAGTTTCTGGTGAGGTGCCAGAATCCTGCAAATATTCTCTTCATCTCATACAATAAAAAAAAACATTTTTTTTCTCTTTTAACTAAGTATGCATAACTCCTAGATTTAGAAATAAGCTAGGAAAATTTCTTCCCAAAACCACCACATCTAAACCTAGAAGTAGAAATTAGTAGCAATAAGCTAATTGTGAGACATTTCCTTCAACAACAATAATATTTAAGGCTTATATAGAAGATAAATCTAGGGCATTTGAGACCCTTTCAAAAGGAGGTAGCTCTTCATCTCACTATATAATGGTTTAAGATGTTGAATTTTATAGCTATGGCCAGTCTTCATAATTAATAATTTAGCACTTGAATTATGTAATACATATTCTTCATGTCATTTTAGTCCTTGAAATACATATAATGATTAATATAAGACATGTTCTTCATGTCAGCTTCAAAAGAGAGAAAACTTTGAATTTCTAATATTGAATTTTTGGTTCCAAAACATAAATTCGACCCTCTAAGAAGTCAGGTTGGCTTGCCCCTAAGTCACACCCATTCGGTTCAATAGAAGACTATACAAAAGGTTTTTTACTCCTCCTTAAGCAAGCAATTCAGATCACCTAAGGGAGAAAATTAGGGTGGATTTGAAAAAAGAGCATAGGATGAATCTGAGGAAAAGAGAAAGGATAAACCTGAGGCAGAAAAGAACAAATAAATAGCACAGTTTTTGAGCTTATCGGGAAAACAAAGATGAGTTTTCCTAAGTGAAGAAGAAGGCTAAAATTCAGCCCTACTGGAGTAGAATAAGCTGAATTTGTTGGGAAACATATTAAATTTTCTATGGGGAGTTTGATTAGTTATGACTAGGGATGTCAATTTCACTTTATGTTTGACTAAGATGTATCTCTGTTGACTTGAATAATTTCTCTAGGGAAAAGGTTGCTGGGTTTTCCTAGGGTAAATACTTGTGCTTCTTGTTTGGTTGTCTCTTTATGATCCTATAATTAGTTTGTTCTAATATTGAAGATCTTACGTGTAATTTCTTAATGATGAATTCGAATGCAAAAAAAGATTAACGTAAGAAATCATAAGAAGTAATTATCAGTTAGTGTAGAAATTTTGAATAATATGACACATATTCACAAAGATTATCCTGATTATACACTATTACGGAATACATGCATAATACATAACCTCCTCTACATTGATCATCAATTTATAGAAGCAGAAACAATAACATGCACACATAGAAGCATCAATCACACATATCAACACAACATTTTCCTGGGGAAAGCATCTCGCTAAAAACCCCAACTATCTGTATATTATATTGATTGAGAACATGTAACAATACATAGTACAATACTCTTCACAAGTGCTCAGTACTATCTCCACCTGTTACACACAATACAACTCAGATCTGATCTCTAAATCTCCCCCGCTGCTTGCCTTCCTCCACTGCGCAATCCTGCTCAAGAACTGATGAGAATGGTTGAACCAAACTTGTATTTACCTCAAAAGAATCACTCACACTGGGAATCACGTGAGCATAGGCTATAATCACTTGGTATTGGCCAATTCTCATTGGCATAACTCAATCCCATTGATTGTGCAAATCCTCATGCACAACTATAGTCACAACTGATAGCAATTTGATCCTCTAACACCTGTCCCTGTTGAACTGCACATGCACTGACATGTAACTGAGTTAACTGATGTATTCTTTAGTTGCATTATGAGTTAATAATTAGTTTAACAACTCATCATTAGTCTATTTGCAGTTAGACTAATTACAACTAGTTTAACCAAGTCAAACTGAACACAACTCCATCAACTCCACAATCAACTACACCAAACTCAACTGATTGAGTTCTAACTGAAGTCATGCATGCAACAACTCAACTAACCCACAAAGAAAGCATATTTCCTTCTGATAGCTGCATGTGCCACATATGTAGCTCAAACTGAAGTGCTCCAAGAGAATAAGATAAAGTTTATAGTCTAAATATTATTATAAGCTAATAATATTTGACTGCTGTATAATTAGACTTGACAGTGTCACCGATGTTGTCTAAAAATAGAAGTCCATCTATTTTTTCCAACTTGACCAATCATCTAAACAACATCTTGCAACTCATAGACATGATCCATATGTCTAAAAATAGACATAGTCTAAAAATAGACTTTGCGCCATAATTTGCCTGCGGGCCCACTTAGTGAAGGCGACTCTTTTCACTAAGCTCCATCATCTTGTTGCAATCTCAACAGTCTGGTTGTTGGAGTAATCTGATAAAATTTCATTCCCCACCAATCAAGTCAAAATAATGCAAAAACAATTTATGATCTCATCTTTGCAATTAAAAAATCCACACAATACAAAATCTTGTTGGTAGAAATAGGACTATGCCCACTTGAGTTGGAGAAAATAATGACAACATTATATAGGATGTAGGAGAGATATGGACAGGAGCATATTACAGTACCAAATCAGCAAGGAGATGTTTCAAAGAATGATGAAAACATGGGATATCTAGTGAACAAGGATGTTGGAGGCATAGAAGAAGAGCATTATCCGAGGAGAGAAAAAAATTCAATCAACACATACATAATTGTTATAGGAATTGGATATGCAGGAAGGGAACACCCAAAAAAAACAACAATGCTACATTGAGCATGTTAACTCAAAAGTATAGATCAAAGTGCAAGACTACCTTAAGGTTAACGTGCCTTAGAGGTGAAAGCATATTTCGGCTCAGCTATGGAACCACACATAGATGGAAGGAGATTAAGGAAGATTATAATGACAAGACTTGTGAAGTTTACAGCTGTGATAAGGTAGAAATAGACAATAGTTCTACACTATACCACCTATCGCAACATTAAGATGGGATTGAAATTAGAAGAAAAAGTTTGGCACACAGTTTTCTAGGACAATTAGTGGGAAAATGTTGCAAAGATAGCATCACAAATGATGCACCTCAGAGGAAAATTGTTGCGGGAAAACGCACAGGCATTGAACCCCCAAAGAAGATATTTAGCTAAACATTTCAGGGATTATTGTTCAAACCTTATATACAAGTGTATCCTCCTCTTGCAATGAAATTACCACTTAACGTTTTAAATGAATTCATGTTTTTCATAATTATCTGTTCTATATTTTGCAACACAGGCCACCTCAATCTATAACACCTTTGTCCTATAGATACTTGATCTTGTGCTCTTGTGGACATTTTAACAAAAGATATATCTACCCATTCTATCTATCACATGATCAGCACTAGAAATAATTTGGTGCTAGAAAAACTACTAAAATTATATAAAAAGTATGTTTAATGCTTGTTATTTCTCCCTTCTTGGAGGAAATTGTACCCAATTTCTAGTAAAAGCGGGGAAATTTCTTAAAGGGAAAGTTATCTTTACAACCAAATATGTAATAATCTACTTGTGTGGTAAAGTTTTGGTCATGATATGGAGAAGTGTATCTTCTAAGAGTAAAAACAAAAAATCTTGATTGCATGGTACAACGATGGGTTATTCTCCTTCTTTAAATTTTAATGGACAAAATGGTAAAAGTTTAAATTTTAAATATTAACGACGCAAGCCTTAGGAGAAGGGACCATGAAAGTATTGTCAATATCATAATACTTATGGTCATTCCAAGTCCCCAATGGAGAATTTCTCAATTGTAAGGACAATAAAATTAAGAAGGATTGCAAATTACAAGCTACATAACAAGGAAGATGAGGTAATGAGAGTCTATAATCTTAGTACTTCTAAACCTCAACTTGTGCTCACGATGATACAATGTTTTTCCTTCTATAAAGAAGGTATGTTCACATGCGGTTAGTAGATTAAATTTTGATTGAATCACATAATCATAGGCAATGGTATTCAAACGAATCTTCACTTTCAAAATTTAATTTAATCTCTCCAGCTTCATATGGAAGCATATCCATGTCCCTATCATTTTCATTGGTGAAAAATTGTTGGTCAACTTGATTTTGTGCTTTTGGTTGTTGTGTTATCTTTTCTATTATTTTGTTCTTTTGGTTGTTGTGTTATCTTTTCTATTGAGCCTTTCATTGATATTGTTGAATGTAATGTTCTTCCTATGTTTTGTTGTAATTATCTCTGGCAAACAATAATAATATGAATGTAAGGTTGAATAAGATGACAATTACCATAAGAATTATAAGCTTCAATGAGGACCACAAGGTGTATAACTTTACATAAATTCATAGGTCTTCAATGAACTACAGTTAAGTAGACTAGTTGTTCTTTATACTGTAAGAGAAACACTAAACAATATGAATATATTAACAACCCTGAAGGCCAAACAAGCCTTTTCATGGTTGGACTATGTGTTATTTTTCATAGAGCTACCACTTCCTCGCAAACAACGACCTTTTGTTGTAAGTGTTATTTGTTAGCAAGGAGGAAATTTACAACAATGGTCTTTTGTTGTAAGTGTTATTTGTTAGCAAGGAGGAAATTTACAACAATGGTCTTGAAAACTAAGGTAAAGTTACAACAATGGTAAAGCTCCACTCCTTCTTTAAGATGAGGAAACAATTTTGAAATGGACTTATTGAAAGGTTTCAAACTTTCATATGAATCTCTGCTTTCCGAATTAAGAGGCACATTGTAAATTTCCTAAATTGTGGTTATTGTGCAACCTCATTTACTTTGGATCCTAGGGGATAAAATCCTTTTTGGATTACAGCCTAAAATTGATTACATTGCTAAATAATGAATCCATATAGGTGAGGATAGTTTTTAGTAGAGGAAGAATGACTTGTTATATAGTTTTGTGAACCCAACGTTTCGGACTACCAAGTGAGTCCATCATCAAGGGATGCGTCAATAGATATTTTCA